>PVKU01008227.1:0-76346 GCA_004027475.1 Anoura caudifer
GTCCCTTCTAGTTCTAACATTCTATTCTCATTCATCAGTCTCTCCATCAAATGACACTAAGCATAAATAAAAATTTACTAAGAAAGTCTTACTTAAAAGAACCCTAGAATTATTTTCCTGATACTCTGTAGACAGATAATTAAGCAACCCTAGTTAATGTCTTTAAGGTTAGGAAGTTCATTAGTCAGAAATACGTTCCGGCTGGACACAGCCAGACATAAAAAGTCATTTGGATTTCTATCTATATGATGTTAATGTGTTTTCAAGATTCAGACCAATACTGTAATCACATGGGGGAACATATATATGTATATATGTATGTGTACATATGCATACGTATATACACGTGCTTATACATATATACACAAGGAAACCTTTTTGCCCTGTTGGTGGGAATGCAGACTGGTGCAACCACCATGGAAAGCAGTATGGAGATACCTCAAAATATTAAAAATGAATCTGCCCTTTGACCCAGTGATCCCACCTCTGGGAATGTATCTGAAGGAACCCAAAACACTAATTCAAAAGAATATAAATACCATTATGTTCATTGCAGCATTATTTACAATCGCCAAGACATGGAAGCAGCCCAAGTGTCCATCAGTAGATGAGTGGATAGCACAACTATGGGACATTTACACAATGGAATACTACTCGGCCATAAAAAAGAAAATGTTACTCTTTGCAACAGTATGGATGGACCTGGTGAACATTATGCTAAGTGAAACAAGCCAGTCAGAGAAAGTCAAGTGCCATATGATTTCACTCACGTTGAATCTTATGAAAAAACTGAACTAGCAAGTAGAGTCATACTCATAGAGAGCAGGATGACAGCTGTGCTGGCAGGTGTTAGGGGGTAGAGAGATTGAGCAAAAGGGAAAAGGACTCATAGACATGGACAACAGTGTGGTGATGGTGGGCAGAGTGGGGTATAAGGGGACTAAATAGTAATGGAAAAAATACAATAAAAATTAAAAAACAAAGTTAATAATAATAATAAATTCCATACCTGATTTTACAACTTGAGAAACTTCCTGTCCAGATATGTGAGCCATGTGTCCCAATATAGAAAAAATAGCAAATCCAGCAAACACACTTGTGAGACAGTTTGTTAAACAAACCACAATGGCATCTGAGTAGCAATTGTTATTGAACTTATTGTAAGATGATAGAGCAACTAAGCCACCCCAAGCCACCGAAAGTGAGTAAAATATCTGAGTGGCAGCATCTTTCCAAACCTGTGAGAAAACAATTAAATATTTAAAAACACACACTCTTAATTATCATTTGCATAAGATGCTTTACATATACAAATGAATAAATATTATGAAATAAACATGCAAGTACCTACTACTAAGCCTACTAAATAAAATGTTATCAGTCTTTTAAAGCCCTTGCATGGTCCTTCTTAAACATGTCACCTCTCCAACCTCCCATGGTAACTGCTATCCTGACTTTTGTATTTATCATTGCCTTGTTTCTCTTTATATTTTACTACATATATATGTAAACCTAAACACTATGACATTTAGCTTTGCATTTTTGGAGTTGTTTTTTAGAAAAGTTCTTTTTAATACGTGTAAACTTACACAACTTCCTTTTCCAGTCAGTATTGTATGAAATTTATCCCTTATCAATTTGAACCATAAGACATTTCAATTTTGTAAGTCAAAAATGAAATAATATAGGCAAATTTATATGGTTCGGTTAAATATATGTAGTTTTGAACATTTGTTTGACTGCTGTATTGCCCCATTGTGTATATCACACTTCATCCTTTATCCTATTGATGGACATTTAGGTTGTTAAGTATTTTGCTATTAGAAACAAGGTAGCTGTGAATATTCTTGTCTGTCTCCTCATATCTGGTTGTGGAACTGTGATGTCATAGAGTATATGAATCTTCTCTTTTACTAAATATTGCCAACTTATCCTTCAAAATTGTTATACCACCTTGCACTTCTACCAGCTGGGTATGAGAGTTCCCATTCCTTTACATCCTTGCTAACTTTGGTCAGAATTTTTAATACAGTCTAATCTAGTGGCTGTGAAGTGAGAGATGATTATCCTAATGAATTTTTAGGCTTAGCATGTTTTAATGTGTTATACTGCATAGTTGTTTTTGTCTGTGAAATTCCCATTCGTGTCTTTTGCCATTTTTGTTTGCATTATTTGCCTTACTGGATCTTTAGGAATACTTTATGTAATTTGGATTCTAATCCTTTGTCTATTATATTTGTTAATATTTTCTTCCAATCTGTGGCTTATTTTTTTCATCTCTTATCACTGTGTCCTTGTATGAAATAAAGATTTTGTTGTTTTAATTTAGCTAAAGGTGTCCATCTTTGCTTGTATTGCATTGTCCTTCATTTCTCTTAGAAAAATAATCCTTAAAAAATAATCCTTAACCCAAGGTCATAAAGATAGCATGCTATATTTTCTTCTAAAAGATTGAAAGTTTTGCTTATATTAAGTTTTGATTCACCTGAAATTGATATTGTGCATATTAAATTGGAAATCTCAATGAATTTTTCTTCAAATAGAATATCAATTGTCCAAAGATAATTGATATCATCAATTATGTCAGTTAGATACCATTTATATCAATTAAATAGTTCATCCTTTTCTCATTGATCTGCATTGCCACCTCTGCCAGATATAAAGTGCCATATGTTCGTGAGTATTTCTGGGATTACTATTCTTTCCCACTGGTCTATATGTCTATACCAATGATAACACCACATTATTTTAATACCTATAGTATTATAATATTTTTTCTTGTCTGGTCGGACAAGTCTTCACTTCTTCAGAAACACTTTTTTTTGTCTTTTTCTTTTTCACATAAATTTTAGAATCAGTTTTCAAGTTCCATAACAAAATATGCGGGGAATTTTATTGGAATTCTAATGACTCTACGTATCAATCTGGGGACAACAGAAGCATAATTCTAACAAGGATAGTAATAGGCAATTTTTGAACAGTGATGATACTTTTAGTCATCCCTTAGACCACCCAATTTCCTCATTCCATGTTTTGATTAGAGCCTCATGTAACTGGCCTCATCACTTTAAGCAGCCTCCTTCTCTTCATCTCAACCTACTCCACCCCTCAATTATTCCCCCTTTCACAATTTACCCCTGTTATAACTTTTCTAAAGGACAATAATTAATCTTAGAAACTAATCTAGGTAAATCCATTTAAAAGTGAAATTCTGTAGATTTAACATCACCCCAAATAAAAAAATATATTTGTGCAGATTTCAAATAATAGAGCAGGCATATATTTGGTCAAAAAGTCTATTTTTTTAGTTTATCTGAAAACAGGACTGGTCAGTGGAAGCAGGCTATATGATGTGACTAAGAGTTTTAGCTCTGTAGTCAAAAAGAATGAAGTTTACATCCAATACCTCTTACTCTCTTTGACTTCAACTTATTTAACATGTTTAAACCTGTTCTTTTATCTATAAAATGGAAATGGTAACAATAATAATCATTGTGTATGCTAAAATGATGTTAGAAACATGTAAAGCAATTAGTAGGATGCCCAATGGTAGCTATTATTGTTATTATAGGAAATAAACATGAATTGATACTCACTTATGGAAGTTAAAAATAATAATTTCCCCACTTAAAGGTATATAACCTATTTTGAATTACAATAGAAATAAAGTTTTTACACAGTAAAATAAATATTACTGGACCTTCAAAATATAGTTTGATATTAGATTGTTGTTACATTGTAATTGTTTTACAATGGAGAGAAGCCAGTAGGAAGCAAATGGATAGATAGATAGATAGATAGATAGATAGATCGATCATGGCTGTTTTACTTATATATAACAAAATCATGCTAGAAATAAAATGTTCTCTCATTGATCCATTCATTTACTGATGGGCACCTAGGTTGCTTCCAACACTTGGCTATTGTAAATTGTGCTGCTATGAACATTGGGGTGCATAGGTTCTTTTGGATTGAACTGGAGAGCATTATGCTAAGCAAAATAAGCCTGGAGGTGAAAGACAAATACCATATGATCTCACCTCTAACAGGAACCTAATCAACAGAACAAACAAGCAAGCATAATATAACCAAAGACACTGAAATTGAGAACAAGAGAGGAGAGGGATAGGAATTTCTAGGGAAAAGGGTAAGGGTTTAGAACAACAAGTATGAACGACACATGGACAAAAGTTAGGGGTGGGTGGAAATGGGAGGGAGCTGGGGAGGGCTGGGATAGTGGGCTGGAATGGGAGTAGAAGACAGAAAACTGTATAAGAACAACAATTTAAATAAATAAATAAATAAATAAATAAATAAATAAATAAAATGTTCTCTTATTTATTAGGTAGTTGTACATGTTAAAAGATAAATAACACGCTTATCTTGGTTGTTAAGCTTCTTTTACTTGTTATATTATGTATGCATATGTGAATTAGAGGGAGCTGGAAATGATGTGGCAGATGTGAGTTATCTAAAAACACTACTGAATACCATAATGTTTACCTAGGTTGCAAAGAAATGTGAAGCAAAATCCTAAACGTAGTTATAATGTTCATGTCTACCCATCTCATAGCTATAGACAAGATAATTACTTAAGGGGTTAGGAAATCTTAATTCAAGATGCAGAAATTGGTTGTGTAAACTTAACTAAATCTGAATCTTTCTGGGTTGCAATGTTAGCACTGTAAAATGAGTAAGCTACTAAAGTAATCACCGCAGATCCTTCTAGCTATAAATTTGTATGGCTCTCTACTCTGCTACAGATGTCAATAGAGATCAAATATACAAAAATAAGGAAAAATATACATCCCATGCCTAGTATGTGGACAGAGGGGAATTTTTTTAAAATCTAAGAAAAAACTCTAATTGCCAATAAACCCAAAGAAGTAGTGGAAGTAGTGTTTGTGTTACAGTGGGGAGCTGGAAGGATTAAATTTTATGTTTCACAAGGAGCTTTAAAGATAATAGAGTAACAGAAACACAGACCAATATAAAATATTCATATAAAATTTTTAGGATAGTTTCAAGGAACTATAAAGCCCAGGTGATTTGAGTCTTGTAAAAGCCACTTAAAGAATATGAAAGGGACTTTCCAACTGTGTTCAAAGTTATGGTATTTAAAGAAAATGAAGGTTCCCCTTCTTAGGTAAAATGTTGCATCTATAATAACAAACAAGGATGGGAAAAGCAGGATTACAGTTGTTCATATGGAAAAAGACATGCAGGCTATGATTGTTACAATAGTTTAGTTGTAATTTTGATGTGGCTATATGAGGAGGTGAGCTGTGTTTACCTATGCCACTGTCTTGATTGGAAGTCTCCCCTATCTCAGTTTTCAACATGCCTTACTCAGTAAGCTTAATCATTTCTAGCTTTTGATTTAACGTGAAAGATGTGCCCTTCTTCCTTTTGCTTGAACACTTAGAAGCTATTGTGGAGTTGTTTATCAACCTAATTTCAATACTGCTATGTCTCAGAGAATAGGGAGACCCTAAGAAGAGGGAGAGAGATGGAAAAAATGGCTAATGTGTGGAGCATTCAGAACACACACATTTATAGATTAAGTTCAGTGTCCTATGTGGGTATGATTTGTGGTACCTCAATATTTACAATAGTAACATCAAATATTACTGATCACAGATCACCATAACAAATATTAATAATTTTAAAAGTTTGACATAATGCAGGAATTACCAAAATGTGACTGAGACATGAAGTGAGCAAATGCTATTGAAAAAATGGTGCCAATAGATGCTCAACAGAGTTGCTACAAACTTCAATTCGTAAAAATCATATTATCTGAGAACTGCAATAATGCAAAGTACCATAAAATGAGGTATGCCCATGTTTAGAAAGCAGCAATTGCTGGAAATAAGCATGACTTCCACAAAGAATACAATAGCAAACAAAAATATCTATTTTGGACAACATTACCAGATGTGACTAATAAAAAAGTGAGTGCATTTTTAGGTTGTTATCAAGACAAGCATAGTATATGGACTACATTTACTTTTAATGTTCCTTACATTCAAAATTGTAAAAGTTTTTATGTACCTGTGATTCAGATAGCCATTATCTGGAGATGGAGGAAAGCAAAACTAGGGTTACCTAATTTATATCCATGATACATGTTTATGTTTCTGGTACCAGTAACAATTTTGTTTATGGAATACTTCATCCATTGCAAGTTCGTGTTTCACTTCATAATTCATTTGTCAAAATTTGATCTTACCTTTGGAATATTAACTTTTGAAGAGAAAATATATATCATCTATTAAACTTTCAACTGTAATCTTTAAATCTACTATGAGTTTATCCAATAAAACAATGATCCTAGTTGTCAATTTATAGGCATTCATGCATGAAATACCCTTCCCAAATCAGGTGGTAGGGAGTGGTGGGGGAAAAGGCAGACAACTGTACTTGAACAACAATAAAATTTAAAAAATGAAAAACAATAAATTCAAATCTTTGTGATCAAATAGAATCACTTATATGAATAAAAGGACATTTAGAATCCTATTGCTAAAAATGATTATCTCACTTCCAGTAAGAAATCATTAGTGTCATGTAAAATAGCTAAGTCAAACATCCTGGTGGACAAGAACACTAATAAATTTAACTGTATATCTTTTTGCAAGCTACTACATTATGACACTGTTATGTTACCAAAGATTTTCATCATTTGCTTTTAAGGTTTATCTCTTCAGATAATTTAAAATTTAAATTATCTTACCTCAGCTTCCATAAGTTTTGTAAAGTTTGACTGTGCTCCAATATAGTATGAAATGCCTTTTGATGCACCCTCCAGAGTTGCACCTCGTATTAACAGGATGAGTAGGACAAGATAGGGGAAAATAGCTGTAAAATATACCACCTATCAAGAAAAACAATCAAAAGTTAATTTCATTTAAAAATAATAGTATGTAACTGTATAGAAATAAAGTCATTAGCCAGTTCAAATAAACAAAATAAAGTATCAAAAATTTCATTCAGTTTTTAATAAATCTGATGACACCAATAGCTAAGTTGGCATAATTTCCTCTTGTTATTCTCACCACTCTCAAATGACCTATTTTGCAAACATTCTGATGTATGAAACAGTATTTCTCAGGTATATTGTAAACACACAATATACCAGCAGTGATAACTTGGAATCCAGATGGAGTGTTTTGTAAAATATATTCTTACAAATGCCTGAAGGGACTGAATATCACCTCTCTGTAAATTACTGCATTGAGTTCAGAAGGAAAATGATTTTAAAGCCTGCAATGGTTAGTATATACTCAGTCCCCAAGGAGAAGGAAAACAATCTCTGAGGAGATGCCCAAATCCCATGAAAGCTGATTAAAGTGAACAGTAGACACTTGTTGATATTGTCATCCTTAAAGCTACCATTAATACAGTTTGGCAGCACACATACAAGTGCACTGCTTGTGTCCCAGATAAAACATGATTCCAAGTGAGCAGATTGCCTTTGAGGCTGGCTTTTCATTAATGTGGATGATTCCTTTGATCCATAGATGTCCTATGTTTGATAATATGCCCAAGGAGAAAATTTAAACAAGTCATCCAGAGGCCCATAAAAATTAATGCATTGGGTTAATGACTTTTAATGGATTCTTTCAATATTAACATCAAAAAGGAACCAAGGCTTTCAAAAATGTGCAATTGAAACATTATTTTGGAAAGTTTCCACTGATTTGTGATGTTCACAATATTTTTGAGATCTAACTGCATGTCCCATCACAACTGAACATTAACAGAATGTGCTAGATACTGTACTAGGGATCAAAGATAGTATCCACAGTTATTCCTGTCCTCCATTTTAAAGGGAATTTTACTCTAGTAGATACAAACATGTAAACATTCACTTTTCTGGGTACTATACAATTGCTCACAGAGAAAATTTAATGTTGTTCTCTGAAATTATCGTGATGCTTTCTGAAAATTTAAAAAGTAAAACAATGAAGGAGGAAATTATATTTTCCATAGGAGGACTGTGCTGAGAGAGAGGTTTCTCAGTCATTTTTAGCAAACTTTAAGAGAATGATTACATAGTTAGTTTTTTTTTTCCGGTTTCCTCCTAACTAAGGAACTCCTGACATAATTACCCTATAGAACAAGGATCTGCACTTTCAAAACCAAACATTACAGTATATGCTTCTTTAAATAGTAGGAAAGGTAATTTTAAAATATACTTGAAAACCACAGAATACTGTATCAACTAGAAGGGTTCAAGTTTTGACTAAGTAATTGCACAGCTCTAATACTGATTTGTGCTTGTTTTGTTTTATTTTCAATGATAACAGTGATCTTGTGTATTTCTTAGATCTAGACTGCCTATTTAGAAAGCTTTTCACACATTTGAATGTTCTCAATATGGAAAAAACATGTATTTGATAATGCTCATAATTGAACTATAATGATATTGGAAAACAGCTCCATCACTATCTAATGTGTTTCCTAAATTACCTTGCCAGAAGACTTGATTCCTTTAAATAGTGCTGCACCAACTATGAGCCAAGCCAGAAGAAGACAAAGTGCTAAATACCACACAATTCCTCCAGTCTCATTCAGTCCACTTGAGCGTTGGAGTGCCACTTTGCTGAAAACACATAAGCCCTTTTATGAACACAGAATCACTTGTCTTAATACACTGAATTTTGTCACATTTAATCCAGGGGGAAGCCTCATGAGTATTTTCTCTTATAAATACATCAATGCTGTGTCAGCCTTTTATTGATACTGTTGCATGGATGGGCAAAAATAGTTCAGTGAAAAGCCAGACTGACTTTAGGCTTAAATGCAGTCTATCTGTAGTTGAAAGCCCTAGAATAAAAGATCTACTGATTCCTTTACCTATAATTTTTCTGTAATATTTCAAAGCTCCATTATGGAAAAAATAACCTTGCATTAGATTATTTCATTTTACTTATTGTATTTTTCTCAAGATAAAATAGCAAAGACATCATTTAAAATTACATTGAAATAAAGAACAATCTGACAGTAACCAGAGAAAAAGAGGAGAATAATAGGGTATAATAGAGGAAGGGCCTTCAAGGAACATGTGTAAAGGACACATGGACAAAGCCAAAAGGAGTGGGTTCAAGGATGGGAGGTGGGGGTGGGTGGGCCAGGGAGCATAGTGGGGTGAAAATGGAGACAACTGAAATAACAAAAAAAATAACAAAAATTTAAAAATTACATCAAATATTTTCTTCATTGTACTTGTATTTATCACAAAACCTAATTGACCCTGCTATTCATAACTCTTTCAAAGACAGTCTTGAAAATTCTATGATTTCCACTAGGACACGTGTGGATCTGGGATTATAATTCATAGCTTGATGTTTAGGAACATTCAAGATCTAAATTTTAAAAGGGTCACAAAGGACCACTAACAAGTAGATGAGAAAGAACTCTCATTACAGCAACAGTCAAGAAATTAGGTCAGGGTAAAGGGCAGGTATACAGTAAAGAAAATTAAAAGAAAACATTTCAAATAAAAGTAAATATAACTCAAAATATTTTTTCTACCATATAGTGAAAATTACAAGCAAAAAGGATAATAATGAATTGCAGCCTTAAATAGCAATTTTACCTGCAAAGTACTCATCACCCAAACGTTTATCAGTAGAACTTGCTAATTACAGTCTAAAATTTGAATACTTTTTCCTCAAAGCAATGGCCTAACTTATAATTAATAAGTGCTAAATAAATAATTACTGGCACTGTTGTGCCCATTTACATAACTAATTTATAAATGATAATTTGTTGACTATGAGCTAATTTTGAATGTTACTACTATTCACAGAGGAGTGGTAAACATTTGAATCAAATGGAGTAGAATTTGTTCTGCTTCCCTTTTTTCTACTTATATGAGTTAAGAAAAGAGATGATTAATATTTTATCATTATTTATAAAAAAACTTTATAGTAATATCTATTTAAGAAGTAGATCATCTAGGGTACTTACTTCCAATACTGTTCACTGGGAAGCTGCCCTGGCTGATAAACTTCACTTCCATTGATGCATGTCCCATTGTTGGAATCTACCCAGGTTTTATTCACATGGATGATCATCCCCATCATACTCACATTGCAGTGAGTTACTAAAAATTATAAAAAAGAATGCACAAGCAAACATGTACTTAGTTTTAGTAGAGTACTTTCCTGGAAAAAAGTTTTAATAGTAAAATATATAAACACTGTCTAAATTGTTACTTGGTGAGGGTGGGGTAAAAATTGTACAAATGGAGCAAGACATGCACATTCAGTATCTTAAATCTGTACTACTAACCTAGGAGTATGAATATATCTTGCCTTTTAAACTGTGATTATATTTATGGTCATAACAGCTATAAAGTAACAATAACTTCAGTTAGGATTCAGTGCTCTAAGGTACTTTCAGTATGTGAACTTATTTAATCTATATAGAAAATGACACATTTAAATGTCTAACTGTTCAACCTTTATTACTTTATCTTCTGATATACAAAGACAATCCCAGTGGTAATAGTCTACAATATTAATGTTGCATTATTCCAAAGGTTAGCAACATATGACATGGTCAATACTCACTGCCTCCTGACACACACTATGAGTATCAGAGACAGTGCTTTCCTCTCTTTATCACCTTCCATTGTCTTTTTTCTCTCCTGCTCATAGCTTAGATCTGCAAGAAGTACTCCTAGTAGTCATTTGGCCTTACTGCCTGTCCTCAGAAATTAACTTGCTTTAATCAATTTTCATGTTATACATGCTTTATTCTGTTTTTATCACTAACCTATGGTTCACTTAAAACTGCCCCAACTTGATTAAAAAATGATTTAACATTTAAATCTTATTATAAAATATAAAAGAATAAAGCAGAGTTAACAATGTTTCAAAAATAAATAAATGAATTTTACCTATTGGCGATCTGCTACAGTTTTGATCTGCCCAATAAGAACAAGTTTTCCATGGCAGTTCACTTTGGAAAGAAGCAAACAGGTAGTAAAGGCTGTAGGCAATTATGACATTGTAATAGATGGTCACAAAAATGGATATCAGGACCATTGTAATTCCCACACCTGTAAAACAGAACAATTAAAATAAAAAACCAACAACTGAAGTTTCTTTTGCTAATTCATAAAAAAAGCTACATCACAATTTCCACAAAATCTATTTTAAAATGAGAAGGTTATTTCAAACAATGTTTTCTTTGAGGAGTAGAGAGGCAATACTACTAAGTAACTTTCTTCTCAGATTTAAAATTATTTTGATGATTGGCTTTCTGAGATAGTTTTTAGTTGATTAGAAAAAAGGTACTATGCACAAGGGCATATCCATTAGTCTTTCTTATGAAGTCTGTAAATTCTTGTCAGAGTAGGTACTATTCTTTAAAAACAAAAAAAAGAGAAAAATATTCAAAGCTCATATCCTATTGACTCACTGACTCACTTATATCTTGATCCATAAACCAACATTTTGACAAGTAAACGATACAGCCTATGAATTAACATCCTGAATGATACTGTACACCATTTCTACAGTACATGTAAAGAAAATTCAACCCTGGCTGTTGTGGTTCATTGGATTGAGTGCCAGCCTGAGAACCAAAGGGTCACCAGTTAAATTCCTGGTCAGGGCACATGCCTGGGTTTCGGGTCAGATCTCCAGTAGAGGGCACATGAGAGGCAACCACATGCTGATGTTTCTCTCCCTTTCTTTCTCCCTCCCTTTCACTCTCTAAAAGTAAATAATTAAAATATTTTTTTAAAAAATGCTTTAAAAGAAAATTCAATAACTCAGTAACAATCTGAATTTCAACTTCCAAAGTTTTTTTTTTTAACTCAGTAGTTTCAAAATGCAGTTGAGCAAACTGAATGTAAATCCTATGCTTAAGACTAGCTTTTGAGTTAGTTTCCTTAATATTCCAGCACAATATACTGTTCACATCACTATAAATTTATTTGTGAAGATACTTGAGGCTTTTACAAATAGTTTTCAATTGCTAGAACATTCCAAATTGTATCTGATTTTCAGATAAAAAGGCTGCTTGGTGTTTAATAACAGTCAAGACATTTAAAAAAAAATTTACTGGTATCTTATTCTGTTAGGAGCATCCAAGGGAAAAAATTGTGACCTGCCTTTCAATTTTTCTGAATGAGGCATTATAAAACATATGCAAAAGCAAGATGGCAAAGACCACCCGAAGTAGCATGAAGTGACTGCAAAGCAGGATCATGTGCCAAGAAAATTGAAAATGTGAAAATAGGAAAGGTTTGACACCCTTCCAACCCTCTCTAATAGTCTTCCTTACCCCTTCCATATCTACAGCCTGGGACAACCAGAAATAAAAGTTAACATTTGATTTTTAAATTCTATGTTGGCAAATATGCAGGGGGAAAATGTGTGCATCTTTGTCTTTAACCTATCTAAATCTTTTTTGTTTTTGCTCTCTAAGTAACTCACCTTAGAATAGATAAATAAAATATATTTTTAAAAACCTGTCCAAATCTTACAGTTTTATTCCACATAGTGAGGACAACTATATGCATGAATAGGCCAGTCAGTACAATATAGAAAATGTTCTAATACCAACCTTGGAACAGTGGAAGAATTTTCCATATTGAAACTGGACCTAAGCTAGCAAATTGTCCTAGTGAACACTCTAAGAAGAACAAAGGTAAACCAGCCAATGCCAGCATAATTGCATAAGGGATCAAGAAGGCACCTAGAAAACGCAAAAAAAAAAAAAAAAAAAAAAAAAAAAAGAAAGAAACAAAGCACTATTATATCTCAAAATCTTGATGGCATTTTGACAACCAGCATAACATTTTGAAAGCATTCTTATATAGTGGTGTCAGAGAATACCAGGTTTAGGCCCCAAATTCACTACTTTCTGAGAGAAAAGTCCTTGATTCTCTAAACTTGGATTCCTCATCTATGAAATGGGGATGCTAGTACCTTAAGTCCTTACTTGACATCCTTTATACATTCTGAGACTTTAAGCAAAATGGCATACAATTAAACCAATTTTACCAATGTTGCCAATTTTAATAAAATGAATTGATATAAACAAGAGGTAAGCTCCTATGGCATTTCATCAACATTATAACAAAATGACGTTGAGCAAAATGACATTATTCGAGGACTGGCTATATTTCATAATGAGGTTGTTGTGAGTATTAAAAACAATAGCCCATAAAAACCAATCCAGAGGAGTCAAATGATCATAGATTTTGGATCCAGGTAGAACTAGGTTTATATCCTGGTTCAATCATTTACTAGTTAGTTATGCAGCCTGGGGCAATTTACCTAACCTCTGAACTTTGCATTCTTTGTAAATAGAAAGAACAATGTGTACCAACTCATCAGTGTGTGGTAAGAGTTTAATTACAGAACCCATGAGAAAACACTTGGTGAAATGGCAAGCACATGGCACATCTTCACAATTAATTTTCCTCCTTTCTCTTTTAAAAATAGTCTATTTTTAAGACATAGGGTGTAAATGTTAAATGTGGTTCATAATGGGAGCCATTGCAGTTAAAGTCATTGCCCAGTTATAAGGATCTTCATTCAATTTAATAAGAAATGTATTGCTTCTGTTAGAAGAGCCTAAAATTTTGAGATGCATCTAGAGTTAACTTTCAATTCCATAAGAGCTAATTATCTCACATTTAGATTATCCAGGCTCCTTTTTTTAAGAAGCAATCTTTTATGTTTTTCCTGGTCATTTTTGGAGCATAATATTGCTCATTAGAACTTTTATCACATTGTGGGTAAAAGCAGGGACATAATGCTAAACATATTGATCAAGTGTTCTAGAAGTCTGAACAAAATTTAATAAGAAAATAAGAGGATCAGTGGACAAAAATGGGCTTTTGGATTATGTACATTTCATTTCCATGTTACATTTTTTTCTCATGAATTTTTCGTATTATGATACTGTAATATCACACCTGGAAATTACATTTTTCCAACACTCAAAATGTTAATGAGACAGTAACTACTTGCCATGTACAAGTTACTAGTCATTTGCATGTAGGGGCAAATATATTTTTATAGATGTTGCAATATGCATACTATCATTACTATGACTAATAGAAGTATAAATCCTGTCAATGGCAAAAACAAGGAAAATGTAATACAAAATATCCCTGTTTAAATACAATAGTAATCAAAGGTTTGCTAGCCCAGTGTAAATAGGTTTTGGGGAGGTAGAAAAATAATTATTTTCCTCTGTTATATGTGACTTTTTACTCATTACATCTTTTTCATTATTAATAACAACCATACTGGTAAATTGCCAATACAATACAGTGGTCATGAATTCATAATACTGCTGACCTAGACCTTAAGGTAGTATGATACTTGTCTTTCATAAACTATTAAAAAGAATCTACATGTAAAAATAATTCCAGATTTTAGCATATTTTTAACTTCAACTGACCATATATTTAAAATTGGTTCTATTAACATTTGACAAATTTGAATTTTATGTTCATCTTCTACGATTGGGCAAAAAGAAAAAGAAGCAATTGAGAGAGCCTAGATCATCCATTACCAAAATGATGTGATCTTTAAAAACTGAGAGCCCACATAATATACTAATTATTAGAGGAAATGGTGAAAGATAATGGCATACAGTAAATAATACTATTTTGCTTTGGCTTTGTTTAAAAATACTCTATTAAACCCAGTTTAATATGGTTCCTGGAAATTGATGGCAACTACTGGGTCTGCATATGATGTCAAGTCACAGGGAATTTCTTATTCTAAACCTGAATACAGGAGACTGACTGGAAAGGAGCTTGAATGCTTCTCTTCATTACACTAGATCTTAAGACATAGACACCAAAAAGATTATGATTTCTGACCCATTTTCCAGTTCAAACATACACCAGATTATCACAGGAATGTATCATGACTGAATGACATAGGCTCTAGGTAGGGGAATTTTTTGCCACCAACACAAAGTTTTTAATAAACAGAGCTTCTTTCTTAAGTCTCTAAAGGCCATTGTGAATCTTTTAATGCAACCAATTAACAAGGAATATAAGATTGAAATATCACCACACAAAATCCTATTGTACCAAGAAAATAATTACAGTGGCACAGTTTCACTGGTACCCAATTATGAAATAAAAGGGCATGTCACCTCTGTGCTTCTAAGAGAACCTGTAATTACAAGTAAATAAAATATGGTGTAAGTGAAAAGTTGTTTCAACATTACTTGAGAATTATGCAGTTCATTCTGTATCCCTTTGTGTGTCATCTCAGAGTTATTTTTTTCTTCTTACTCTAATTGAGCCTTCCTTAATGATTTCTGGGATATAAACAGTATTATTTTGCAGAAATTAAGCACCCAGTCTTGAATTACATTCTATTGCATTTTAGAAGGATCTTCTACATAATCAATTCAATTAGGGATATATGTAACTGAATATTGCAGCTTAAAATACTAAACCTTTAATTACTTTTTAATCAACTATGTCCACACTTAAATTTCCAAACTGCATTGCCATACTCCATGTACACAAACAATTCACTTGAGTTTCTTATTTGACCTAGAACTTACTGTCTTTTGCTTAGACTCAGCTGTATATTAAGCAAAACAGTAAAGTCTGAAGAGGTTATCACAAGAACCTATAAATTAAGAAAAGTCAGTCACAGTTAAGATTACATAGGATCTCAAATGAGAAACTCAGAAGTGCTGAATATACAACTTTTATCATGATTATATCTGAGGATTTTGTGAAGCCACCTTCCTAACTGGAGCTGGCAACTTATAGTCTAATAATTAATGCAGTATGCTTGTTTCCCATCTTTCCACTAACTCAAAACCTCATATACCATTCCTCAGTTCATAAAATACTGTCAGAGGCCATACAGCACCCTACTTAAAACTGGAGGGGAAAGAAGTGGGTGGGAGAAATACCTCCGCCATTATTGTAGGTCAAATATGGGAATCTCCACACATTCCCCAATCCAACTGCATATCCAACCATAGATAGAAGATAATCCGATTTTTTGGACCAGTTGCCACGTTCCTGGTTCTCATCATTTTCACCAACATGGAAATTCTCAGATGAAACTGTCACTTTCTAGAAAAGGGAAAGCATCAACGCTATTATTATTAGAGATTCTACTGTTAAAAATTCCACAGAAACATAATTTCACAAACGAAGAGTGACCGTGAGAGACAGCAACAGACACAGACACAGAGAACCCAAAACCCGTAGAACCAGAGCCAAGGGGAACACTATTAAGATTGGGAAGATTTCTGCTAATGAGTGCTTTAATTTTACAACATTTACCTCTTGAAATGAAAAAGCTCTGTAGGCAGATATTTTTACTACTTCTTTGGGTTAGATTATCCAAATTTTGGTGGAAATATTACATGTGGCACCCAGCATGAAGGGCAAATGAAAGTGGACAACTAAGTTTTCAAATACAAAATCTTTACAATGAATTAGGCAAAATCAACACTTAAGATTGTACAAGATTTTTGAGAGTATCAACTATACTTTCCACTAAAAAAAAAAAAAGAAGGAAGGAAGGAAGGGAAGGGGGAAAGGAAAGGAAAGGAAAGGAAAGGAAAGGAAAGGAAAGGAAAGGAAAGGAAAGGAAAGGAAAGGAAAGGAAAAAGAAAAGACGGAAGGAGAGAGGGAGGGAGAAATTCATAGACTCCCTTTCCATAGGCTGATAGTTTTGAATGTTTAGTGTTAAGGGAAGTTTATCTTTGCTCCCTATCTTGGAGAGTAAAATCAGTGTTTTTCTGAAAGCCACAGAATAATATTAAGAGACAATTTTTCCTGTCCCACCAGGTGGAGCAGCTCTCTCTCCACTTCAGAGGAGATGGGTTATCTCCCAACCTATTAACTGCTCTGGGGTATGGAGGGTTCCTCAGGTCACATAAGGACAATGCATTTTCTCATTTTCCTCCAGCATATGGACACAGTCTAGAGAGGAGTGGAAAACAGGATTTGCAGGACACACTCAAGGCAGAGGCTGAGTTGCCCCTGTCTTCCAGCTGCCGGAGTAAGAGCTGTTCAATTTTTGCTCTACTCTATGAGGACACGTCAGGCTCACTGCAAGACAGTTGAACAGAAATGTGGAGAAGTAGTAGCCACAGAAAGCAAAATCTGAGACTTGCCTCCCCTTAAAATTTTCCCTCCCCAGGCCCTCCACACCTCCACAACCCCCAGACCCCTACCTCTTTCCCTCTGCACTTGAAGAAGCTGGGACACTTCAACTTGTCCATTGTTCACTCACTCCCACTGCTTGCTCAGCCTTGTCTCGCAGTCTGGCTGAGCTCCACTGGTGTCAGGTGCACACTCCCCCGTTGCTACCTGTCAGAGTGAGCCACCTTGTCCAGGGGTGGGACAATTTATGGAGTGAAGCTCTCTCCTCCCCCTCTAGAGCTATCTGTCATGTCAGTTACTGGAAGGGACCAAAGTGAGGTTCTGGGTTTTCCCCAGGTAAACTGACATGTAGCAATCCCCTGCCCAGCCCCAGGAAAGGGCAGGGCTATGAGAGAGCGGGAGCTGCGTGAGCCAGGACGATTGACAGCTCTTGACTCAGAGCCCAGCGGGTGCCTTAGCAATCTCACCTGCTTTCCCAGTTTCCCTGCTTACTTCTAGCCTCCTCACTTATTCTGGGCTCTGTCCTAGGGCCAAGTGCTGATTTCCACTGGTGCTGGAGGGGGATAAGGATTAGGGCTAGTACTGGCCATGGGGCCCATTCTGTTCCCCAAGATTTTCCTGAATAGACAATACTGACCTGGCCCTGGGATTTCCCAAAGTTTTTCCCTCACTAGAAAGCGCTTGATTCCCTGAGGCAAATGCTGCTCCCAGAGGAAAAGCTCCTGTATTAGGCACGTTGAAAAGCAGCCAACTGAAATACAATTACTCAGCTGGCTCTGCCTGAAAAGAGCAACTTTGAGCCTATGTCTCAGGCACCTTTCTCAGCCTTCACTACAGCACTGCCCTTTACAGGGATTGCTTTGTGTAGTATTTCAAAGCCAAACAAAAACAAACTATTCAGCAGGTTTATAGGAAATTCTAACCCTAACAAAGGACTCCACTTTGCAAGAAAGGTGGAGTCCTTGAACTATGAGGAATTAACCTATGAGGAAGCATCTTAGCTTGGCTGGGGGAAAAAAAGTGATTATAATTCTTCTTACCAATGTAGCACATTTTAATCAGAAAACTCAAAGGATTTAAATGCCATCTGCCCAGGTAAAAGATGGTGGCAGTTCTCTGAAACAGTATAAATTGGGGCACACAGAGGCACAAGTGGAGAGTCAAATTCTGTACCCTCTGTGCAGCTCCTTTGTTCTCCACTGACTGGAGTGAATTTTCCATTTGTAATAGGAATATGCACTGGGAATTCTGGGCAGATAAGGCAGAGGAAAGTCTATGAGGGAAGTGGGAAGGCAGTAAGGAGAAAGTGTCAAGAAGTTTCACTAAACTTTGCCTTGAACATAGCACAAGCTGGTGAGTATGCGTGCATGTGTATGCATGTGCCCATTAGTGTGAAATACTACTGCTATGACATAAAGGCTGAAAGGGGGAATTATTAGCCTGTCTTGGACATAGAGGGGAAGAGATGAAGAGAGACTTATAAACCTCTTTATTTTTTTTAAAAAATGAGCTGAAAAGCAAATCTAGGATTATTTACCAAACTATTAAAGTCTTGTATCAAAGTTGTGTTTTCATGGTGCACTGCAAATAGATGCTGACCATGGGAACAGAAAGAGAATGGAATTCTTAGCAATAGATAGATTATGGGGATAGCAAGGCAAGGGTCATTGGTATTCAGAGGAAACCACAACAATTTTTTCTGCCTGTTAGATGGTAGAGAAATTTCTAGCAACTTTGAGAGTTTAGAACACTAAAGGCATAAAATTTAAGGTAGAAGATATTTTAGAAAATGTATTGTAGTTTACATGTTTGATTTGGAGGATATTATACCCATTGCCATGCATGGCTTTTCATGACATGTCTCCTGTCTGCCTTTTTAGTGTCATCTTGTGTCATTCTTTGCCTCAGACTCTTAAGCTTCTGTGTCCTTTCCTATGTGTGCACATACATGTTATTTCTTACTTCTGTGCTTTTACTCATGCTATTTCTTCTGGAAATTCCTGCCCTCCTCATTTGGCTACCAACTACTCATCCTTTAAGACTCTGCTTAGGTGTCACCTCCTCCAGGTCTTTTCACAATGGTTCCACCTCTATTACTGAAGACTGGGTTTAGATGCCACTCCTCTGTAATCCTAGGCTACCCTACACATGTTTTACAGTGTGTGAAACTATTCATTTACAGTTCTCTGGACTGTAAGTTCTCTGGGCCATACAACTGTTGTTATTGTTGTTTTTAATCATTCTTATATTCCCAACACCTAGCACAAAACCTGACACAGGGCAGGCACTCAGTAAATGCTTATTAGAAGATTTGACCTACATGGGTCATTGAATGACTTTGTGCTCAAAAAACAGAAAGGGTAACTGGTGTAGAATACATCTCCAAGAGATCATAAAGAGCAATAGCATAATCAATAAAATATTAAATATATATAATATATATATGAGAGACCATAAAGTACCAAAAGCATGTTTTCTCTTCCTTGGAGTCTGACTCATTAACTGAAAAACTATAGAGTTTGTGAATTTTTTTTATTTACTTGAGAAAAGTATAGAAATTGAATAGCCACAAGACAGAGGAAACTATATAAACTCATTCACAATAAACATGGTGCAGGAGAAAGTGAGAAGACTCTGTTAATTATTGGAGTACTGAGAAATGTTTGGAGAAAGAAAACATGGACATTCATGTGCTTTGAAATCCAGCCCTAAGCCATGGCCTGATAGGCAATACTAAAGTAATTGTTAACTTGGGGATGATACATAAAATACTCTAGTTGTGGGAAAGAAACACCTCAAAATTATAATTAAAGAACATGTCACACTGAGTTGTGCAATGCTGGACTATGGGATATCTCAGAGACTTTGAAATTAAAAACAATCTGACAGTAACCAGAGGGGAGGGGAGAGGGGACAGTGGGGAATAAAGTTTTCAGGAACCACTATAAAGGACACATGGACAAAACCAAGGGTGGGCTGGATGCAAGGGAGGGAAGTGGGTTTGGCTGGGGTGGGGGAAAGTGGTGGTGGGGAAATGCAGACAACTGTAAGTGAACAACAATAAAATAATTGAAAAAAAATATAAACTGTGATATCTCTTCCAGGACACACAGTCCACAGCCATGAATCTGCTTAGCTTTAAAAAACAGTATTGACAACAATTTAAAGATTTATTCATAATTGTGATTTTGTCCAGGAAAAAAATTAAAAGAAAAATGGATCCAATAGTTATATTGCATATTCTCTTCCTTCTCTCTAAGATTAAATTTATGTCATTATCCATGAAAAATTATTCAATTTTGTTTTTATTCACTAAGAATAAAGTGGACTCATTATCTAAAGCTTTCTTCTAGCTATTTGGATGTAAAAAAAATTGCACAATATTTTTCTAGCCCTATACTGAAAAAAAAAAAAACCTATTAAACTTCACCCGCTGAAAGTCTAAGTAAAGGAACTCTACCAGTCTATCTACTGGAAAATATATGTACATATTTAAAAATCCTATCATAGTGCGTATCTGTATATAAAATAAGCCTTTAAAGTTTATAGTTTTAGTCTTAGTTGGGTGGCTCAATTGGTTGGAGCATCATCCTGTAAACCAAAATGTTGCAGGTTCAATTCCCGGTCAGGGTGCATATGGGAGGCAACCAAGTGATGTTTCTCTCTTGGTTAAAAGAAAGTTTATAGTTTCAGATATTAACCACCTTATTGAAATATCAGACTTCACCATAGCCAAAACATTGATAATGTATTTCTTTGAAGGTTTTCTTTAACTCCGCATAGCAAGACTTACTTAGGAAGGCAATCACACAGGTTTTCTTCCTGGCAGCCAAAGAGGCAATGATTCTCTAGCTACATCAGCTAGTAGGTGGACTGAGATTTGGACTCAGCTGATTCATAATGAGGACAATCAATACTGGGTGTTCGGGGTGAGGGCTGAATTTCAGTACTTAGAGCTTAGAAGCAAAGACACATATTGTTCTATGAGGTGTAACAAACACAATGCAGCTTCCCCTTCCTTTTTTTTTCCTTTGGGATATCTTTAACCAAACCAATCCTTTATATAAGAGATATCTGAATCACACTAGGCAATGGAGCTAATGTGGATTTTTTAAACAAACAAATTAAGAACTTTCTCTCCCACGACAGAGAGGGTCTTTCTTTAGTACATCAATATTAATTCTTTCTTAGCACCTTGAAACTTTGATTATGTAGCCAATAGGGATACTCTTTAAATAGTTAGTAAAAATGAATAAACATTTTACTCTGAACTAAGTAGCTGATACTATTGTAATGATGCATTAAAGGAGATAAATGTTTAGTCTTCACCCTGCACATGTTGGTATTTCTCCTTTTAAAAGTATTATTGTAAGTCATGCTTACTGTTTGCATTTATAATAATAAACGGTATCAGAGATATGTACTGTAACTCTTAAACAACAGGCTCTTCAGTTATCCAGTGCCTAATATTTTGTTTTTCCACCTAAGGAAATTATTCACTTCATATTGTATAACCCACAGAATAACTGTTCTTGTTTCCTTTTTAACTAAAAGCAAGCATTAAAAAAATCATTTCATGATGAGACCTGAAATCTACCTACTAGAGTCCTTTGAGAAGATAAAATCAATTCAAGAATAATTATGTTAATGCTGTTTATGTTCATGTGTAGAAATATCCAATATCTTATTCAAATTTATAAAGATCAAATTAGCAGTTGCCATTACTATATAACTTAGAGAACTGGAGAAAGAAGTGCTATGAACAAAACCAAGCATGTGTAAAAAGCAGTGATTTTTAACCTTTTCAATCTCATGACACACATAAACTAAACATTGGAATTCTGCAGCACACCAAAAAATATATTACAGTTTTTGCCAATCTGATGAAAAAGTAGGTATAAATTTGATTCATTCACACCAGACCGCTATTGTTATGTTGGCTCTTGGTATTTTTTGTTTGACAGTCTAAGGGGAAAGAGGTCGGTGCCCCTGACTAAATAGTCAGGTTCTGCATGTTTTAAAAATTCTTTTTTTAATTATATTTTATTGATTATGCTATTACAGTTGTCCCATTTCTCCGCCATCATTCCCCTCCACCTTGCACACCCCCTCCCACCCACATTCCCCCCTTTAGTTCATGTCCCTGTGTCATAAGTTCTTTAGCTTCTACATTTCCCACACTATTCTTACCCTCCCCCTGTCTATTTTCTACCCACCATCTACGCTACTTATTCTCCGTACCTTTTCCTCCTCTCTCCTCCTCCCACTCCCCTGTTGCTAGCCCTCCATGTGATCTCCATTTCTGTGTTCCTACTCCTGGTCTAGTTGTTTTAAAATTTCTTGCAGCACACCAGTGTGCCACAGGCACACTGGTCACAAATTGCTGGCATAAAGTATAGCATTTATTTTTTTTGTTGCTTGGCTAATGTCCTTTAACATAAAAGTGATATACAGTAGAATGTCTAATATGTGAATAATATAATAGATTCTTTCCTCCTTCACCATGTACAGTGATATTTTAACTTCTTTTCCTAGAACTGACTCCTGACGGGATATCCAAGGCCTCCTCTAACTATGCACTTAATTGCATTGCTGAATTGATGTTGACAACTAATTTGTGTTTTATTACTGTCAAACAATACTGTCACTAACAGCAATAATGCTACTGCCTCTCTAACAATAACAATAACTACCACAACAGTAATAATATCAGTTACCCTTTGTTTGAGGAGCCAGGTACTTTAAGATGTTTTCTGTTTAAAAAAATTTTATTGATTTACTTTTAGACAGAGGGGAAGGGGGGAAAGAGAGTGAGAAAAACATCAATGCGCAAGAGATACATTGATAAGTTGCCTCTCTCACTCCCCCAACTGGGGACCTGCCTGGAAACCCAGGCATGTGCCCTGACTGGGAATCGAACCAGTGACCTTTTGTTTCATAGGCCAGTGCTCAATCAACTGAGCCACACCAGCTAGGGCTGAATGTTATTTTCAGTCATCACAACAACTCTGTGAAATGGGTACTATTACTATTCCCATTTTTACAAATGAATTAACAGGCACAGAGAAGTTAAATAATTTGTCCAAGATTATCAGACTGGAAAATGCAGGTGTGATACTAAAACCCAGTTCTGACACAGCCCAAACTTCTCCCAGTAATCATACTATGGAGCTTCTCCTTCCCATCTTAGCCATTGTTGATTATTCTATAATTTCTTTCCCCAGTCCTTCCTATAAAATTGTTTTCTCTTTCTTGGCAGTCTCCCCTCCATCTATCCCTCCCTCTCAGTCAGTTTCTTCTTAAAATACAAACCAAGGGTAATTAGTGATCATCACTAGTCTGGAAAAATAACACCTTACCACCAGCCAGATAGCCTACTTCTCCAAGTAGGAGACCACTTTTGAGATACTACTAAAGAGAGCAGGGAAGATTCAGTGTGTAAGTCAGTTGGATCAGTTCCATGGACTTCCTACAATCAGAGATCAGTTTATGAAACCAGTACCAAAACCTCTACCAATACCCATGGTCAGGAGGGCTTATAAATAAAGCAGAATTCAGTTCTATAATCAGTATTCTTATAGTTACTAACATCAGTGGGACACAGCAACCAGTCACTGGTGGTTAAGCTTTTAGGCTTCCCATGACCTTGTGTTTTAGGGATACTATTGTTTCCAGGCTTAGGAGTGGTGATACACCCATCTTGTAATTACACAAGACTAGCTAATTCCTCAGTGCTCATTTACTGACTTACTCATTTGTTTAGGTCTTTTGTGTCTAGAAATAACAAGGGCTATATAATTAAGACTTGCAAGGAAATATTATTGAAAAATGAAGGAAAAATTAAAACAAACCTCTTGCATAATACCTTTCCATTAAGTCATTTTACCAATTTGAGTTGCTCATTCCAATGAGGTGTGCCAAGTAAAATAGGTGCAAAACATATTAGTCTCATTTTTCTAAATAACTAAGAGAAAAACACACTGCTGTTTTATAACTTTGGGATGCAAAAAAAAGTCTGTGGAGCTAGAAAATAACTATATTTTCTGATATAAGAATAAATCCAATTGACTAGGATGCCCAACTTATTGAACTGTGGTGGGTACATGTGTAAATTTTTTCTAATCACTGCCTTTAGCCATGGTGTGTTGAATCTTCATTTTATGACTCTTTAAAACACCTCAGGAGTCAAACTGTCACTATTTGCAGGTGACATGATATTATATATACAAAACCATAAGGATTCCTCCTCCCTAAAAATTGTCAGAATAAACAAATTCAGTACAGCTTCAAGATACAATATCAATATATGAAAATTTATTGCTTTTCTATACACCACAATAAGATATCACTTCACACATGTTAGAATGCCAACTATCCAAAGGACAAGAAAAAATAATTGTTAACAAGAATGTAGAGAGAAGAGAACCTTTGTGTACTATTTGTGAGATTGTAAATTGGTACAGCCACTATGGAAAACAGTATAGAGGTTCCTCAAAAAATCAGAAATAGAACTACCAAACCACCCAGCAATTCTACTTCTGGGTATTTGTTCAAACAAAATGAAAACACTAACTCAAAAGAATATATGCACCTGCTATGTTTATTGTAGCATTATTTACAATAGCCAAGATATAGAAGCAACCAAAGTGTCCATTGATAAATGAAAGGATAATAAAGATGTAGTATACATATACAACTCAGCCATAAAAAAAGAGTGAAATCTTGTCATTTGCAACAACAGAGAGGAAACTTGAGGCTATTAGACTAAGTGAAGTAAGTCAAACAGAGAAAGACAAATATCATATAATTTCACTTATATGTGAAATCTAAAAAACAAAAAATAATAAAATGCTCACAGATAGAGAGTACAGATTGGTGATTACCAAAGGGAGGTGGGGAGGATCCGTACAATGGGAGAAAGGATAATTACTTGTATGTCTGAAACTAATATAATGTTATGTGTCAATTATACCTCAATTTTTTAAAAACATAAAAAATACATGAGGAAAACAAAACACCACCTCAAGTATATTCCATAGCTTTTTGTTCACTTTTAGGTATTAAAACATCTAACCTAGTCCAACCTATTTTAAAACTTCAATTAATTTCCAGTTTACTGTTCATCTTCTCTCTCCCTCCACTAACAGGCAGACTTCAGCTCAAGGGACTTGGAGTGGTGAAGAAATACAACTTTCTCCTTCATTTCTCCTCTCTTAGAGTTCCTTTCTCCCTGCAAGGATGCAAATGGAAAGAGCTCCTGGTCCAATCTACATTCCGCTGTCACTGCTTTGCTGACTATGAATAACTGGTCATCAATGCCTTCTACAAGGCAGGTGTCCATGTCATGAGTGTATATGAGGTCATCTGGAATGGTATGTGTATGTGGCTCCTCTTCTCACTATTCTCTGACATCCAGTTGCAACCTCTTCCAAGCTGGCCTCTAATATACCTTGGAACCTCTGGCTCCTGGGAACACCTTCATCATGTGGAAGGCCTTGGGCAGCATACTGGCAAGATGACTCGAGCCTGGCTACCTTTGGTGGCATCTATTTGACCAGTGGGAAACACACACACTTTCTTTGCCAAACTGGTAATTCAGGCTGTTCCACTGACATCTCCTTTCTTTGACCTGACATCTCTCTTCTATTAAGTTTTCCTACTGCTCAAAAGTTGTGATGACAAGCAGATGGTCCACTAGATAAGCAGGGGTTAAAGCAAAAAATGGCATGACAGTGTCCTATTTTGCCCAGTCCTGCAATTTGTGACAAGTAGTTATCTCAGAGTCTTGTCCACCCTTAGTTGGTGTTTGAGCATTCCTCCTCTTCTACTTTAAGAAAAAGAAGAAAACTATAACACTTCACACTTATAACATTTTCAACTTCACACATATAATTATTTTACATGTAACTTTTCATATGATCCTCCTAACAACACTATGAAATAAGTAGCAAATACATCATTTTGAGGAAACTGATTCCCAGGCCCAGGCCCTTTGCTGGAGCCCTGCTAGAACACTGACTTCAGGAGTTCTGCCTATGCTTGCAGCTAGACTGACATAAAAACCTTTGAGACCTCTGTAATGAAATTTTCTTGGGAAGCGTTGGTGTAAGACAAAGGAGCCTTATTTAGAATCTCATCTTGCAATATTAAAGCAAGGTTCTGGTAAAGAAGGGCTACTTAGCACATATGCTACACTAGGTGCTGTGGGGAAGCTACATATAAGGAGGCTGCAGTCTTAGGAGGGTATTAGAAAGTTGTATAAGACAGTGAATAATCAGGTGCTACATTGTGAGTAGAGTTAAGTGCTCAGATTATTGGAATAGCTGAGGAGAGTTTCACATGAGACTTAGGATAAGTCTTGATGGGAATGATTAGGGCTTATGGGGAAGGATAACTGTAATCAGGCAAAAATAAGCAGAAAGCAGCATAATACACGTCTGACTAGATCAAAAGATTTTGTGTTGAGAAGGAGATGTAGAGGAAACAGTTGACTCATTGCAATGGAATTACCAGATTCATGGAGGAGGGACCTTGTCTTGTTCACCAGTGTATGCCCAGTGTCTGAAAGGAGGACTGGAGCACAGTAGGCTCAGTAAATATTTGTTGTTTGCTGAGCCTGATAATAGAGATGCTTGAGTCTGTACTTCACTCCATAGGTCAGAGGGAGCCTTCAGAGTTATCAGCAAGAACAGAACCACGTGAGAATTCTCCAAAGTGCCTTTAAATTATTTCAAATTTTATTTTGTATCCAGTTCATCCTAGATCCTAATTCTACCTAAGGATATCTCAAAGTAGATAAGGGCAAAACAGCAGTCAGCATCCACAAAATAAGGTTGAGGAATGACTAAAATAACATTCATTTTTATTTTTTGGCTTTCATCAGAATGAAATTTATTATAATATTTGTGTTGTTTTCTTATGGTTTGAAAATCCAGACTCACATTCATTTGCATAGTTGAGATGACTGCAAATTGGTACAAATTTCTGGAGGGCAATTTGGCAACAGGTATTAAAAATTTAAAGACTGGTCATACCCTTTGACCTGGTAATCCTTAATTCTAGAATGTAGCCTGAGGAAACAAAGATGTGAACAAAAACTTAGCATTGTTGAAAAAATGGATAGCACGCTGAATAAATATTTTGTGAATGCTTAAGTACATTTTATATTATTCAAGCAAAAATATTTTGTTGTAGCATAATAACATGCAAAAATGTAAACAGTTACAAAATAAATTAGAAAAAGTCTGGAAGAAATTATGCTAAAATATTTGGGGGGCTCTTCAGGTGTTAAGATTATTAATAATTTATATTTCTAATTGTCACGTACATCTTTTACAATCAGAGAAAAACTACACTTATTGAGTTTAGTTTTTATATCTATCTTTGATCTTATCTTCTCATCCCCTCTGCAAAGGCAAAAATGAAAGGAAACAGAAATGGAAATGACAATAAATTCAAAACAATTGAGGAACAACCAATAAGTATTTATGGCCTATGCCAAAGCATCCTAAACCCATTCCCAGAGTGATCCTGCAAAATTCTCCCTTATCTTGATACTCTTGCTGCAATGTGGCTGTCCATGCAAATAACAACAGGAAAAAAAAATGAAGAATGGCCCTGGCTGGCGTGACTCAGTGGGTTGGAGCATTGTCCCATAAACTGAGTGTTTGTGGGTTTGATTCATGGTCAGAGCACATACCTACATTGTGGGTTTGGCTCCCACCCCACCCCCCACCCCGTCGGCGCCTGCGGGAGGCAAACAATCAATCTCTCCCTCTCTCTCCCTCTCTCTCTCTCTCTCTCTCTCTCTCTCTCTCTCTCTCTCTCTCTCTCTCTCTCTCTCTCAAATCAGTGGGCACGTCCTCAGGTTGAAGATTAAAAAAATGAAGAATGGTCCTACCCTACAATTCAGATGGTTTTCCACTTTCTAACGTCACAGGGTGGAAAGAGAGTGGTATAGGTAACTCTTATCCTGGCAATCTCTTTGAATTCTAGTCTAAATCTCTTTTCTTCTGCTTCCTTCCTTTAAAGTTGGTTTCAACTTTGCAGAAATGGGGACCATTAAGAAATAGGACAACTAACCTCAAACAGGCAGTTCCCTACTGGCTAATTTTTCGCTGACATTATTCAAGGTTATGCCTGGGTAGCAGAAGGGAGAGTGATACTTTTCTGAACTCGGTGCCCTACGGCCCACAGTATTTCTTCTTTCCTTTTCCCTTGCTGCCCTCCTCTGCACCATGTCTACTGCTTACATGTGCTCAGTCAGCCAGTTGGAGTGCAAAACTACTTACAGTGTGGCAGTTTCAGTGAATAAACTATACACTGATTAGGTAAATTGCAGGTAGTCAGGCTTATTATTTAAATTAGCTATACACAGCTTACTTGTTAATTAGGCCTTTAAAAAGGCTGTCACTCTGGATTTTTTCCAAGGTTGGATAGCTCACTACTTTGGCTCTCTGCTTTCCTGACAGAACAGCCAGCCCAAAACTCAGGACTAAAGTAAAATTGCAGCTTCTTTAAGTCCTCCAAAACTATGTACCTTATACTATTTATTTTGTATACTGATTATAAAAGTAATACTTTATTGCTTAAAAAATCACAAAATAAGAAAAGTATAAAGTAAAAACAAAAGTAATACATAATACCTCCACGCAGATACAACCACTGTTTGGGGGATATTTGCTTTACATATATAATGTATCTCTACATATGTGTGTATGTATAAACAAAATAAAATCAGTTCAATGTTGTAAAATAAGTTTTATACTCCATTTTTTGCACTTTGTATTATATTTGCACATTTTCTTATGCCAACATCTTTTAAAGTGACTTCATGGCATCTTATCAAAAGGATATGACAATACACTTGGTGATACATAGTCTTTCAAGTTTATATTGTTATAAAAATATTCAGATAAACACCTTTGTCTATTAATTGTTAAAGATTGTTTACTTAGGATACATAGTTAAAATTTTGATTAGAAATAAAAAGGAATGATTATTTTCACACTCAACATATTTCTAAATTACTATCCTAAACTGTACCGATTCATATTATCCCCAGAAGTATATCAGAGAACAATGGTAATTTTTGGTATGTGACAACTATGGGCCAATGTTCTCAGACTGTGGTTTAGAAACTCTGACCCAATCCCAGAAAAACAAGAATCTTTCCCATTTATTTGCATCCCACATTTACTATAATTTACTACCTATAATCAGAAATATTTTTTGTAGATTACTATGGACATTTTTTGAAAACTACTTTTTGATATAACCATGAATAAAAATTAATGGTTTTGTTATGTGATCAATTTCTTAGTTACATTTCTCTATAAACTCCACTTATACCCTAAAACTCACCAGAATATAATAAAATTACAGCACAAATGTCCATGTGAAAATCTTTACTAATTGCTAGTGTGGTTTCAGATGGTCAAACATGTCATAAAAAATGTGAAGTATATTATGTTGAGGTATGTTCCCTCTACTTCCAATTTGCTGAGTGTTTTTATCATAAATGGGTGCTGTACCTTAATAAAGATGATATATGAAAAACCTACAGCCAACATTATACTCAATGGGCAAAAATTAAACCTTTCCCACTAAGAATAGGAACAAGACAAGTGTATCTGCTCTCACCACTCTTATTCAACATAGTACTAGAAGTCCTAGCAACAATGATCAGACAAGAAAAACAAATAAAAGGCAACTAAATTGGAAAGAAGAAAGTAAAACTGTCACTGTGAGCAGATGATATGATACTGTACATAGAAAACCTTACAGACTCCACCAAAAAAATACTCAATCTAATCAGTGAATTTGGAAAAACAGTGGGACACAAAGTCAATATTCAGAAATTGAAGGCATTTTTATACACCAACAATGAAACATCAGAAACAGAAATCAGGAAAAAGATCCCATTTGCTATAGCAACAAGAAAAATAAAGTACCCAGGAATAAACCTAACCAAGGATATAAAAGACCTGTACTCAGAAAACTAAATATACTGAAGAAAGAAATTAAGGAAGTCACAAATAAATGGAAGAATATACTGTGTTCATGGATTGGAAGAATTAACATCATCAAAATGTCCATATTACCCAAAGCAATTTATAGATTCAATACAATCCCTATTAAAATACCAATGACATATTTCACAGATATACAACAAATATTTCAAAAATTTATATGGATTCATAAATGACCCTGAATAGCCAAGGAAATTATAACAAGAACAAAGAAGGATCACAATATCTAATAACAAATTTTATTACAAGGTCATCATAATCAAAACAGTCTGTTATTGGCATAAGAACAGATACATAGATCAATGGAACAGAATACAGAGCTCAGAAATAAACCCAACACTCTATGGTCAATTAATATTCAACAAAGATGGCAGAAAAAGCATAAAATGGAGTAAAAATACCTCTCTAACAAATGGTGTTGGGAGATCTAGACAGCTACATGCAAAAAAAGTGGAACGTGACCACCAACGTACACCATACACCAAAATAACTCAAAGTGGATAAAAGACTTAAGTTACAACATCATAAAGTCCTGGAGGAGAACATAGGCAGGAAAATCTCAGATAGTCCATGCAGCAATATTTTCACCAATATGTCCCCTGGAGCAAGGAACATAAAGGAAAGAATAAACAAATGGGACTTCATCAAAATAAAAAGCTTCTGCATGGCTAAAGAAATTAACAGCAAAATGAAAAGGTAACCAACCATATGAGAAAATATATTTGCAAATAATATAACTCAGACAAGGGTTTGATCTCCAAAATATGTACAGAACTCACACATCTCCACTCCAGGAAGACAAACAACCCAATTAAAAATGAGACAAAGGACCTGACCAGACAGTTCTCCAAGGAGGACATACAGAGGGCCCAGAGACATATGAAATGATTCTCAGCATCACTAGCCATCAGAGAGATGCAAATTAAAATCACAATGAGATACCACTTCACACTGGTCAGATTGGCCATCATACACAAATCAACAAACAAGTGCTGGTGAAGTTGTGGAGAAAAGTGAACCCTAGTACACTGTTGGTGGGAATGCAGACTAGTGCAGCCACTATGGAGAATGGAATTTCCACAGAAAACTAAAACTGGAACCACCTTTTGACCTGATGATTCTACAGCTGGGATTATACCTTAAGAATCCCAAAACACTAATTCAAAAGAACCTATGCACCCCAATGTTCATAGCAGCACCATTTACAATAGCCAGGTGCTAGAAGCAGCCTACGTGCACATCAGTAATAAGTGGATCAAAAAACTATGGTACATTTACACAGTAGAATACTACATAGCAGAAAGAAAGAAGGACCTCCTATCCTTTGCGACACTATGGATGGATCTGGAAAGAATTATGTTAAGTGAAGTAAGCCAGTTGGTAAAAGACAAATACCATGTGATCTCACCTATAAGTAGAACTTAATCAACAAAACAAACAAGCAAGCAAAATATAACCAGAGACATTGAAATAAAGAACAAACTGACAGTAACCAGAGGGGAAGGAGTAGGGAAACAATGAGAGAAAGAAGGGAAAGTGACATCAAAAAACACATGTAAAGGAACCAAGGACAAAGCCAAAGGGGAGTAGGATTGATGGTGGGAGGTGGGGGTGGGTGGAGCAGGGGAAAGTCGTAGTTTTGTTTGAACTGTGTTCGAACAAAAATAAAACAAATGATAAAAATAATAAATAAATCTATGACTATGAAAAAAGAAATATTTCTTCTAGATGCATGAAATATGCCATTAGGATTGAAATGGAAATTGCATTGAATCTATAGATTGTTTTCAGTAGTATGAACATTTCGATCATGTTAATTCTTCTAATTCATGAACACATACATGCTTCCATTTATTTGTATCTTCCTTAATTTATTTCTTCAGTGTTCTATAGTTTTCTGAGTACAGGCCTTTACCTCCTTGGTTAAATTTATTCTTATGTACTCTATTTTTCTTGTTACTATAGAAAATGGGAATTTTTTCCCATTCATTTCTCTGACATTTCATTGTTGGTGTACAAAATGCTATCAATTTCTGAATATTAACTTTGTATCCCATTATTTTGTCAAATTTACTTACTAGGTTGAATATTTTTTGGTGGAGACTATAGGGTATTGTATGTACACTCTCATGTCATCTGTGAATAATAAGAGTTTTACTTCCTTCTTCCCAATTTGGATGCCATTTATTTCTTTTCCTTGTCTGATCTCTGTGGTTAAAACTTCCAGTACTATGTTGAATGAGAGTGGTGAGTGCAGACACACTTGTCTTATTCCTAATATTAAGGGTAAAATTTTTAGTTTTTGCTTGTTGAGTACAGTGTTGGCTGTAAGTTTCTCGTATATTGTTTTTATTATGTTGAGGAATGTTCCCTCTATTCCCACTTTGCTGAGTGTTTTAATAATAAATGGGTGCTGTACCTTATCAAATGCTTTTTCAGCATCTATTGATGTGATCATGTGATTTTGTCTTTCATTTTGTTTATGTGGTGGATTACACTTATTGATTTGCAAATGTTGTACCATCCTTGCATCCCTGGGAAAAACCCCACTTGATCATGGTGTATAATCTTTTTAATGTATTGCTAGATCTCATTTTGCCAATACTTTGTTGAGGATTTTAGCATCTATGTTTATCGGTGATATTGGCCTGTAGTTTTCTACCTTTCTTGTGTCTTTACCTGGTTTTAGGACTAGGATGATGCTGGCCTTATAAAAAGAGTTTCAGAGTCTTCCCTCTTCTTGAATTTGTTTGAATACTTTTAGGTGTATAGGAGTTAGTTCTTCCCTAAATGTTTGCTAAAATTCTCCTGTGAAGCCATTTGCTCCAGGGCTTTTGTGTACCAGGAGTTTTCTGATTACTGTTTCAATTTCACTATTTTTTTTTTAACTTTCATAGAATTTATTTATTTGGCACTGGTAAATAAACTCTGTTTCACCTCTTTTACCAGCCTTCCTGAAAGTTTTTTTTAAATATATATTATTGATTATGCTATTACAGTTGTCCCATTTTCCCTCCTTCATTCCCCTCCACCCTGCACCCCCTCCCACCCACATTCCCCCCCTTTAGTTCATGTCCACATGTCATAAGTTCTTTAGCATCTATATTTCCCATACTATTCTTGCCTTCCACCTATTTTTTTGTTTTTAATTTTTAATTTTTATTTTTTAAATATATTTTATTGATTATGCTATTACACTTGTCCCATTTTTCCTCATCATTCCCCACCACCCTGCACACCCCCTCCCACCCACATTCCCCGCCTTAGCTCATGTCCATGTGTCATAAGTTCTTTAGCTTCTACATTTCCCACACTATTCTTGCCCTCCCCCTGTCTATTTTCTACCTACTGTCTATGCTACTTATTCTCTGTACCTTTTCCCCCTCTCTCCTACTCCCACACCCCTGTTGCTAACCCTCCATGTGATCTCCATTTCTGTGTTTCTGCTCCTGTCCTAGCTGTTTGCTTAGTTTGCTTTTGTTTTAGGTGTGGTGGTTAATACCTGTGAGTTTGCTGTCTTTTTACTGTTCATACTTTTTATCTTCTTTTTCTTAGATAAGTCCCTTTGACATTTCATATAATAAGGGCTTGGTGATGATGAACTCCTTTAACTTGACCTTATCTGAGAAGCACTTTATCTTCCCTTCCATTCTAAATGACAGCTTCACTGGATAGAGCAATCTTGGATGTAGGTCCTTGACTTTCATGACTTGGAATACCTCTTTCCAGCCCCTTCTTGCCTGTAAGGTCTCTTTTGAGAAATCAGCTGACAGTCTGATGGGAACTCCCTTGTAGGTGACTGTGCCTTTATCCCTTGGTGCTTCTAGAATTCTCTCCTTCATTTTAATCTTGGCTAACGTAATTATGATGTGCCTTGGTGTGTTCCTCCTTGGGTCCAACTTCTTTGGGACTCTCTGAGCTTCCTGGACTTCCTGGTAGTCTATTTCCTTTATCAGATTGGGGAAGTTCTCCTTTATTATTTGTTCAAATAAGCTTTCCTCTTGTTGTTGTTCTTCTTCCCCTTCTGGTACTCCTATAATTCGGATGTTGGGACATTTAAAGATGTCCTGGAGGTTCCTAAGCCTCTCATTTTTTTTGAATTCTTGTTTCTTCCTTCTTTTCTGTTTGGTTGTTTCTTTCTTCCTTCTGGTCCACCCCATTGATTTGAGTCCCCATTTTCCTCCCATCACTATTGGTTCCCTGTGCGTTTTCCTTCATTTCACTTATTGTAGCCTTCATTTGTTCATCTAATTTGTGAGCAAAATCAACCAATTCTGTGAGCATCCTGATTACCAGGGCTTTCAACTGTGCATCTGATAGGTTGGCTATCTCTTGGTCACATAGATGAATTGGTTCTGGGGCTTTGGTTTGTTCTCCCTTTTGAGCCATTTTTGTTTCTGGGTTTTTTTGTTTTTTGTTTTTTTGGTCTATTCGTGGCTGTTAGGTGGTGAGGAGTGGACTCTTAGGTGTTCACCAGGGCAGGGCAGCCCAGTCGCTGGGTAGTGAGGCTGTATGTGGGGACGGAGTCCCAGATGGAACAATGGCACTTGTTCCACTCTCTCTCAGATTCCAGTCCCTCCGCTGCTTCCCCTTCACCTGGATTATCTGCATGTAAATGTGGGACCACCTGGTCAGCCAGCCGCCTTGCATGGCCTCACTGGGTCTGCACCATTGCCAACCAGTGCCCAGGGTCCGCTAGTCACCGCTTGTGTACCTGGGGTCCATTAGCCACCACCTGTGTGCCTGGGATCTACCAGCTACTGCTTCCTGCATGCCTGGTCTGCACCTCCACTTTTTCCTGCCACGACTCCACCCCTCTTACCAGTCTGGATGAATGGTTGTTAGACTTCGGTACAGTTCAATTTTCTATCAGTTCTGGTTGTTTTCTTGTTTCTAAATCTTTGTTGTCCTTAATTTTGGTTGTGAGAGGAGGCACAATGGGTCCACCTATGCCTCCATCTTGACCGGAAGTCTCAATCAATTTCACTAATTATTGTCGGTCTTTTCAGGATTTCTGCTTCTTCTTGATTCAATATTGGAAGATTTTATGTTTCTAGAAATTGTCTAGTTCGCCCAGGTTGCCAAACTTGTTCACATATAGTTGTTCACAGTAATTTCTTACAATCCTTTGTATTTCTGTGATATTGGTGTAATTTCTCCTCTTTTGCTTCTGATTTTCATTATTTGGGTCCTTTCTCTATTTTTCTTGATGAATCTGCTTAACAGTTTGTTGATTTTGTTTATCTTTTCAAAGAACCAGCTCCTGGATTTATTGATCCTTTGTTCTTTTAGTTTCTATGTCATTTAATTTTGCTCTGATTATGGTTATTTCCTTCCTTCGACTCTTTCTGGGCATTGTTTATTGTTGCTCCTCCAGTTCTTTTAGATGTAGGGTTAGGTTGTTTATTTGTGATTTTTCTTTGGTAGGCCTGTATTGCTATGAACTTCCTCTCACTACTGCCTTTGCTGTGTCCCATAGGTTTTAGGTTATTGTGTGTTCATTTTCATTTGTTTCAAGAAATTTTTTATTTCTTCCTTGATCTCATTGTTGACCCATTCATTATTTAATAACATGTTGTTCAGTCTCCATGTATTTGAATACTTTTAGTTTTTTCCTTGAGGCTGGTTTCAAGTTTCAAGACATTGTGATCTTAGAAGAAGGTTGATATGATTTCAATTTTCTTGAACTTGAGACTTGTTTTGTATCCTACCATGTGGTCTATTTTTGAAAGTGTTCCGTATACATTTGAAAAGAATGTATATTTTGTTTCTTTGGGGTAAAAGTTTCTGTATATATCATTTAAGCCCTTTGTTCTAGAGTGTTGACCAGGGCCACAATATCCTTGTTGATTCTTTGTTTGGAAGATATATCCATTGTTGACAGTGGGGTGTTAAAATCCCGTACGATGATTGTGTTGCTGTCTGTATCTTTCTTGAGGTCCTCCAAGATTATCTTTATATATTTACTGTATTTTGCATGTATAATGTGCTTCTACATTTTTAGCCGGAATTTTCAGGGAAAAAACATCTTTCATTTTAATTTTTAACTCTTTTTTTTATTTATTTATATTTGTAAACAAAATCTATTATTGTATTCCAGGATATTTTTTGCATACAGATATCATTACTGATTCCTAGAGTTATAGTTTTAATAGATAAGCATATAAAAGAATTAAAAACATTTATTTTTTAAATTATTCTATTGTTATTCAATTGCAGTTGTCTGCATTTTCCCCCCACCCAGCCAAACCCACCTCGCTCCATTGCTTCCACCCTCCCCCTTGGTTTTGTCCTTGTGTCCTTTATAGTTCCTGAAAACCCTTCCCCCCATTATCCCTTCCCACCTCCCCTCTGATTACTGTCAGATTGTTGTTACTTTCAATGTCTCTGGTTATATTGTGCTTTCTTTTATATTTTGTTGATGATGTTCCAGTTAAAGGTGAGATCATATGGTATTTGTCCCTTACTGCCTGGTTTATTTCACTTAGCACAATGCTCTCCAGTTCCATCAATGCTCTTGCAAAGGGTAGGAGCTCCTTTCTCTCTGCTGCATAGTATTCCATTGTGTAAATGTACCATAGTTTTTTGATCCACTCATTTACTGATGGGCACTTAGGTTGCTACCAGCACTTGGCTATTATAAATTGTGCTTCTATGAACACTGGGGTGCATAGGTTCTTTTGAATTGGTGTTCCAGGGTTCTTAGGATATAATCCCAGCAGTGAAATTGCTGGGTCAGAAGGCAGTTTCATTTCTAGTTTTCTGAGGAAATTCCATATTGTTTACACAGTGGCTGCACGAGTCTGCAGTCCCACCAACAGCACACTAGGGTTCCCTTTTCTCCACATCCTCTCCAACACTTGTTTGTTGCTTTGTTTATAATGGCCATTCTGACTGGTGTGAAGTGGCATCTCATTGTGGTTTTAATTTGCATCTCTGTGATGGCTAGTGGTGCTGAGGATCTTTTCATATGTATCTGGGCCCTCTTTGTGTCCTCCTTGGAGAAGTTTCTGTTCAAGTCTTTTGCCCACTTTTTAATTTGGGTTTTTGTCTCCCTGGAGTGGACTCATGTGAGTTCTTTATATATTTTAGAGATCAAACCCTTGTCCGAGGTATCATTGGCAAATATGTTTTCACATATAGTTGGTTCTCTTTCCATTATAATGCTGTTTTCTTTAGCCATGCAGAAGCTTTTTAATTTGCTGAGGTCCCATTTGTTTATTCTTTCCTTTATATTCCTTGCTTTAGGGGGTCATATCTGTGAAGATGTTGCTGCTTGGAATGTCTGAGAATTTCCTGCCGATGTTTTCCTCTAGGATTTTTATGGTGTCATACCTTATATTTGAGTCTTTTATCCACTTGAATTTATTTTTGTGTATGGTGTAAGTTGGTAATTGAGTTTCATTTTTTTGCTTGTAGCTGTCCAGCTCTCCCAACACCATTTGCTGAAGAGGCTATTTTTACTCCATTTATGCTTCTGCTCTCTTTGTCAAATATTAATTGACCATAGGGATTTGGGATTATTTCTGGGCTCTCTGTTCTGTTCTTATGCCAGTACAAGGCTGCTTTGATTACAGTGGCCTTGTAATACAATTTGATATCAGGTACTGTAATCCCTCCTACTTTGTTCTTCTTTCTCAAAATTGCTGCAGCTATTCAAGGTCATTTATGGTTACATATAAATTTTTGAAGTGTTTGATCTATGTCTATGAAATATGCCATTGGTACTTTAATAGGTATTGCATTGAATTTGTAAATTGCTTTGGGTAGTATGGACATTTTGATGATGTTAATTCTTCCGATCTATGAACATGGTATATGCTTCCATTTACTTGTGTCTTCCTTAATTTCTCTCTTCAGAGTTATGTAGTTTTCTGAGTACAGGTCTTTTACATCCTCGGTTAGGTTCATTCCTAGGTATTTTATTTTTCTTGTTGATATATCAAATGGGATTTTTCCCCCTGTTTTCTGTTTCTCATATTTCACTGTTAGTGTACCAAAATGCCTTTGATTTCTGAATATTGACTTTGGATCCCACTGTTTTGCCAAATTCACTTATTAGATCAACTAGTTTTTTTTGTGGAGTCTATAGGATTTTCTGCCTACACTATCATGTCATCTTAAAAACATTTATAAAAATACAGAATTAATACTATCCATGTATAATGTGCATCCTTATTTTTCCCTAAAAATTTGGGCAAAAAGTGAGCATTATACATGGCAAAATATGGTAGGTACTCCTATGTTGGGTGCATATAAGTTTACAAGGGTTATAACCTGCTTTTAGATTATTCCTTTAAGTATTATGTAGTGATATTCTTCATCCCTTTATGTGGCTTTTGTTTTGAAGTCTATTTTGTCTGATATAAGTATTGTTACCCCAGCTTTCTTTTCATGTTCATTTTCTTGGAGTATTTTTTTTGCAATCCTTCACCTTGAACCTGCATAGATCTTTTGTTCTGAGGTGGGTCTCTTGTAGAAAGCATGTATGTAGGTCATGTTTTCTTATCCTTTCAGCTACACTATGTCTTTTCATTGGAGCATTTTATCCAATTATTTAAGGTTATTATTGATAGGTACTTATTCATTGCCATTTAACCATTTCTGTCTCATTCATTCTCTCTCTTTCTTCTGTTTTTTTTTTTTTTTTTTATGGCAGTCCCCTTAGCATCTCTTGCAGTGTTGGCTTGGCGGAGATCTACTTTTTCATCTTCTTTTGTCTGGGAAGCACTTTATTTCACCTGCCATTTTAAATGAGAGCATTGCAGGATACTGTAGTCTTGGTTGTAGGTCCCTGCTTTTCATTACCTGGAATATTCACGCCAAAGGATCCATGTCAAACCCTTCTAGTTTATAGTGTTTCTGTTGAGAAATCAGCTGATAGCTTTATTGGAATTCCCTTCTATGTTACTAGCTGTTTCTCCCTTGCCACCTTTAAGATTCTCTCTTTGTCTTTAATATTTGCCATTATAATTAGGATGTATCTTGGAGTAGGCCTCTTTGGGTTCATCTTGATTGGAACCCTCTGTGCTTCCTGAACTTGCATGACTTTTCCCCTCACCAAGTTAGGGAAATTTTCTGTCATTATTTTTTCAAGCAGGTTTTCTATTCCTTGATCCTTTTCTTCTTCTGATATTCCTATGATGTGAATGTTGTTACATTTCATGTCACCCTGAAGTTCCCTTAAACTATCCTTGTTCTTTTTTAGCTTTTTTCATTTTGTTGCTCTACTGGGTATTTCTTTCCACCTTAGGATTGCCCACACAGGGGGCCAATCTGTGTAAGAGTATCAGCTGTCTCCTGCTTGGTATTGACAGCAGCTCTATGTGAGAGATGAGGCTCAGTAGGGCCCTGAGTCCCCCTTGTGGCACTGATTTCTGATCTCCCTGCTTTGCTAGATTTAGTGGAGGAGGGTCCTAGGAACCAGTGTACCAGTGTATTTTGTCTGCCTGAGAGAAGTTCAAAATGGGTCCTTTAGGTGTTTCTCTTTCTGTCTTTCTCTTGTGAAAATACACCCTGCAGGGTTCTTGAGCCTGACCTGCCTGTTTTGCAAAGCTTCCCTGATGGAGGTGTTTTTGATCCTGCAGGAGGTGGGAGCGTGATGCAACCTTTCTTCCCTGAGGTTCAATTACCTCCAGGGAAGGGGGATCTGTCCAGCTTTAAATAATGTCAGGTGCTCATCTCTTGTCCTTCCAGTTCCCAGTGCACTGCCCTCACAGCAGAGTCCTGCACTCTCCATTCCATGCAGCCTCTGTCCTTCCAGATGTGCTAGGCTGGGGCTGAGAAATCCCCACTTTATACTGTCTGATCAATCTGCTTAGCTACACTCAGTGGGAGCAAACCATGCCCTCAGTCCTTTCCCCTTGCTGGCGGGGCAGCTATGCATGGGGTCCAGACCCAGCACATCTCAGCTCCCCTTTTAAAAAGTCTCTTTGGGCACTCCCACTGCAACACTGATTCACTGTCCCACTATCCATGCAGGCCACCTATCCAAAAAAGTCAAGAATCTCTCATAGTCACAGCTGCACACAGCTACCCTCCTCCACCTGACTCAGGTGTAGATAGAATCCCCCTCTCTCTCTGGCTCTCTCCTGATTGGGATTTCTCACTTTTGCTATGGGTGTGCTGCTCATTGTGTGTGTGTGTGTGTGTGTGTGTGTGTGTGTGTGTGTGTGTGTGTGTAGTCTGGATCTCCCCAACTTTGTGTATACAATTTGTTCCCAGCCCGGGTCTGAGGTTTCCCTGCCTGGGGAGGGGAGGAAGCCACAAATCATCTGTACTCTTTGGCTTCCAAACTTCATATCAGCTAAGATTCCATTGAATGTTCAGTTTATTTTTCAGATCAGCCAAGTGTCCAAGTTGGGTACACGAGCAAGTGGACTCAGCTTCCACCTACTTGGCTGCCATCTTCATTCCCCCATAATCTCATTTAATCTTCACAAGGGTATTTATTTATTTATTTATTTATTTATTTATTTATTTATTTATTTATAGAAAGAAGGAAAGGGAGGGAGAAAGAGAGGGAAACATCAATGTGTGGTTGCCTCTCACACACCCCCTACTGGGGACATGGCCCGCAACCCAGGCATGTGCCCTGACTGGCTATCAAACCGGCGACTCTTTGGTTTGCAGGCCAGCACTCAGTCCACTGAGTCACACCAGCCAGGGCTAATCTTCACTAGAGTCTTAAGTGAAATTCTCAGTATGCTGTTTCACTGGTGGGGAAACTGAGGCATAGAAACTAAGTAGCTCTAGTTTATCCAAGAGAATATGGCAGAGCCACAATTAAGACCCAGGTATATCTGATAGCACAGCAAGAACTCTTTGCAAGTCTTCTGGTCAAGATGATGGAGTAGGTAAATGCAGTACTCAAATCATCCCACTAACACTTCAAAATTAAACCTAAACTACAGAACAACCATCATTCAGAACTGCCCAAAATCTCACTGAATGGAGGTCTTACAACTAGAGATTTAAAGAAGAAGTCACATGGAGACAGGTAGGAGGAGAGGAGATGAAGAAAGAGCTGGTTCCACACACAAGTGTGGCAGTTCAAAATTGGGAGGCATATCTCAGCTGCAGAGGTACCCCTGTAGAGTGAGGGGTCCCAGCCCCATACCAGGACCCCCCAGCCCATGTTTCCAGAGCCAGTAAGAGAATTCCCATAACTTCTTGGTGTAAAAACCAGTAGGGATTGAGGCTGAGAGAGATGGAAGTCTTCTGAAGTCCCAGGCAGTTCCTCTTAAAGGGCCTGCACACGGACTTACTCAGACTCACTGCCTGCCTGCTGCTTTCAAAGCCAATACTTCAGAGACAGGTGCTAATGTAAAAAGGAAAGTGGTTTATTTTTAGGTGCTTACAACCTGGAAGATGGGGAACTGTTGTCTCAAACCCCATCTTTACATCTCAGTGCAGGTAGAAGTTTTTATAAAGAAGGAGAGGAAAAGCAAAACAGAGATTAACAGAGGGGGTTGAAAAGTTTTCTATGTGCAGATGAACATAGTTCAATCTAATAAGGCAAGTTATGGTCTGCTGTGTGTCATCCTGATTTTATGTCATCTTGGCTCCACAGTTGAATGTCAACATATCTCCTGGAGCTGGGATGCCTGAAGGTCACAGTCAGTATCTTTTTTTTTATCATCACTTGAGGACATGTTTATTGATTTTAGAGAGAGGGGAATGGAGGGAGAGAGTGAGGGAAAGAAACATGAATGTGATAGAAAATCATCTATTGGTTGCCTCTAGCACGTCACAACAGACCTGTAACCCAGGAATGTGCCCTTATTAGGAATTGATCCCTTGACCTTGCAGTTTATGGGACGATGCTCCAGCCAACTGAGCCACCCTGTCTAGAACCGGGAGGCCGTATCTTTTGAAGTTAGTTCTTAGGATACTTACACAAACATGCTGTTAATCTGCAAGCTACATATTAGTTAGAGTCAGTATTTATATAAACAGTGTCAAGAGAATGGTGGGGTGGGTTACAATTCCCCACTGTAACCCCTCTGAACTCCAGGACTGAGACAGCAGCTGGAAAGTCACCAGAAACATAAGGAGAGGTACTAAATTGTCCAGCATAAGGACAAGATCTGGGGGTACAGATTTCTCCCAGAAAAAAAGTGCTGACAGATGCCATTTTTCTTTTTCTGAGGACCACCCCCCAACTCCCTACAGAGCCAGCAGCAGGTGCCATATCTGAGTCTCCATTAACCTGGCTCACACTGTTCACCCCACCCTGGTGATTCCCTGAAACCGAACCCCACACAACTTGTGGGCCCAACCAAGCTGTTTCCAGGGAGTTTTCCATAAGAATGGCCTCTCTTGCTTCACGCTTTGGACTTTCATAAAGTCTCTCAAACAACCAGCATGTGGCAGCAGCATGCCCTGTACCCCTTCCTAAGTGGCCCCAGATCTAGCACTAGTGGTAGCTAGCTTTGGTTCTCAGCTTGGCCTCTTCTGGGCACCTCCAAGCCCAGCACAAATAGCAGCCACCTGCAGATAGTTCTGTAGCTTGTTCTGGGTGACTCCAGGGAGGTCACAGGCAGGGGCTGATCTTGACCTGCACCTGCCAGGAGACCCCAGAGCCAGTGAACCCAGGGGACAGCTTTAGAACACAGTGTATTACAACCCCACCACCTCCAAAAGCAACACAATCAAGGGGTGGACTGGTGAGCATCAAAGACCCATGGAAGCAAGTTCTGCTCTATAGGGTCAACTCCTGAACAGCAGCTCTTCCACTGTAGTGGCAGTCAGTCCTCATAGCCAATTGGCCTGGGGGTCAATCCCTCCCGATGATACCAATAACAATCAAGGTTCAACTATTGTACAGGACAATACACACAGCCAACGCAGCAGTGTACCTGGAGTACCCACCTCAGGTGACTGGGGAGGCTGTGCCACTGGGCTCTACAGGATTGGCAAGAAATATTCAAAGTAATGAAGAGCAAGGACCTACAGCCAAGATTACTCTATATAATAGCAAAGCTATCATTTAGAATTTAAGAAAATATAGAGAGCTTCCCAGGCAAGGTAAAGCTAAAGGAGTTCATCATCACTAAGCCATTATTACATGAAATATTAAAGGGTCTTCTTTAAGAAGAAAAAAGAAAAATATGGAAAATTAAATGGCAATAAATATATATCTATCAACAGTTGAATCTAAAGAAAAAAATAAACAAACAAGCAGGACAGAAACACTTTCATAGATACAGAGAAAGTTTTGATGGATGCCAGATGAAAGGTGGGGTAGGTGAAAAAGGTGAAGGGATTAAAAAGTACAAATTGGTAGTTACCGACTAGTCATGGGGATGTAAAGTAAAGCATAGGGAATATAGTCAATAACATCCAATAACTATTGTGTCAGATGAGTACAAGATTTATCAGGGTGGTCACTTAGTAAGTTATCTAATGTCTAATCACTGGGGTGTACACCTGAAACTAATATAATAGATATGTCAACTATAATTAAAAAATAAAAATAAATTTTAAAAGAGCTCTTTTTACTTCACCCTATGAAATTCTTAAATGTTAGGCCAAAACAAGAGATACCACCTCTTACGATCAATAATTTTCATCTGCTCCCTAATATGTCATTCTATTTTTTATTCTATTTCCTGCAAAAACCTTCTACCATGCACTACTACTACCCCAGAAATATTGTGAAAATGAATCAGTAAGTGATTGCAGACCACATTAGAAGCCTAAAAAGAGCCACCTAATAAAACAACACCTATATAAAGCATATGATATTAAAGGTGTTTAAGACAGAATCATTTATATCCAGTGGCTCAAATTTTAATGTTATCTACTAGTCTATCTATAGATGTGTTTTCTTATTTTACAATATTAGGAGAGAATATTCATCCTCAGATACCCTCATTGTAACTCTTGCTAACATCTAGGTTCCACATAAATATCTGGAGGCAGAAGTTGACTATTTATGTCAAGATACATGTTACTATATAAAAAGTCAGAACTAATCTAATGCATGAATCAACTTCTTTCAGAGCTTCTCCCTCCCTCATCTTCCCTTAAAAGGAGTGGCTTGCTTTTCAATGGTTTGTTTACTGCTTCTTGGGATAAATTATTAACCCCTTGCATAAGAACCCTATAAACATTTAGTAAACAATCTTTGAGACAATTCTTTTTGTCTACAGGAGCCATGAAGACTACATTAAAGCTGTTGGGAATTTATAAGATAGCAGCCTAGTTACAGAACTGGTATTGTCCTAGATAAGCTCATGCAAGAAACCTTGTAAGGCAGTTTATGATTATCCCTCCAAGTCATAGTTTCTCAACCTTAATACTATTGACATTTGGGGCCAGATGATCCTCTTTTAGGGGGAGGAATTTCTTTGCATCATAAGGTGTTCAGCAGCATCCCTGGCTTTTACCTGGTAGATACCACAAGCAGCACCCCCACCCCCTCATAGTTGAGACAAACAATGTCTCCAGACAGTGGCAAATGTGCCTCGGGATGGCTGTAGTAGATGAAATTTCTGCCAGTTGAGAATTAATTCTCTCAATAAAGTGTCCCTAATTCTTTTGTAGTGAGGTGCTGCTTCCAGTTTCCACTCAAAGCTTGTGGATAAGGTAAAGAAGAGAGAAATGGCTATAGTAAGGAAAGTCACTGGGCTGGGGAGAGGTGGTTAAAATGAAATGGTATGTCTATAAATGGATATAAGGTTAACCTCTCCCCTAATAAATTCTTTTAAAGAAGAATCAAGAAACATGTATTTTCACTATTACTAGGTAACACAAACATATGGGAAATATATTGGAATGGTTAAGAAGTTAGTCTCTACAATAATATGAATTTTCACATAAATCCCAGCTCTGCCACTTACTAGTTGAGGAACTTTGGATAAGTTTCCTAAAAAATTCTGTATTTCAGATTCCTCATTTGTAAAATGAAGACCATAATATAGTACTTGTTTCACTGGATTGTTGTGATGATTCCATAATACAATGTAAATAAAACACCCCCAAAAGATAGCTTCCTTTATGTAAACAACAACAAAAAAACCTGTTGGAAACCTGTTTGATGACTCTTTTTCCTTTACATTGATGTTTTGATTCTGGGAATACAAAACAAAACGGTATTATATCTATTGTTATGTGATGAACTATAGAAACTTGGCTGAACAATCTTTCTGCTAATTTTTCTGCCTCAATGGAATTTAGCTTTCTTACTGCTAACAATAAAATGAATTTCTCAACTTTTAAATTTATTCGTGGTTATCAAAAAATAGGCTATGACAGTGGTGGAGCCTGCTGAAGCTGTTCGAAGGGCCTGTGCTTCATATGTGTCCATGCACCCGGCACTAGTGAGCCCCAGCTACTACAAGGACTATTCAAAACTTGTGAGCTAAGAGGCAGTGTCACAGAGGCTGGCTGGCTTTTGGCCAGTCAAATCATGTTAGACCTGTTTGCTTCATGTGTGATTGAGTCAGTTGTGGCAAAGCATACAAATCATGAAGCCAAAATTTTGACCTTTTCCAGATCACTAAGAAAATTTCTGCAATTGATCTGAACATCAAAGTCTGAGCTCATATACCTATCCCTTAAATCACAAATTTAATATCTAAGGTCTACCTACAAAGTAAGCAGTTGCACATACATAGAGATTCAGCAGTTAAAAGTTCTCTTACAAATATCCTGTATAGTTTTCAGCCCCTCCTTTTTCATTCTATTAAAGTACTAAGTCTAAGATCCCTTAAAGGCCATGAGAGTAACGTGAAAAATGTTCTGTTCCTATCTCAGCCTCCTTAAATCACCCTCAAGTGTCAGTGTCAACATTAACCAAGTACCACAGTGCTTCAAGATGAGAAGTGTTGTACCTCACAGAGGGGATCTAGACTGTGCAGTGGACTCCTGCACAGACCTTGAAATGCAGAAGCTGCTAATGAATGGAGATAGTTCTCTACCATTTTCTTCTCTTGCCACCCTAATTCAAATTTGTTCAACTTCAAAGTATAGTATAGATCTATCTGGTATTACTAAAGGTTTGGACTAAACACTCATGATGTTCAAGTCTTTCTACATTACTTCCAACCCCAAGAAATAAAGGCACAAAACAAAAAAAATCAAAATCATTACTAATTCCACCCACCAAAATGTAACATTTTGGTATATAAATAATTTAAAATTTTTCTTATGGAAATGTGTACTTTAAACTGACAAAGAAAGAATAATTTCATGTATTCTTTTAACAAGTGTTTTCCTTATATGTTATATAGTTTTTGAAGTACAACATACTGTCAGAGAAATGCAAAATTGTAAGCATATAGTTAGATGATTTTTCACAAAGTAAACATCTCCAATGTAATCATCACTCATGTCAAGAAATAAAATACTACTGGCTTCCCAGCGTTTTGTGTTTCCCCCTAGCCATACCACCAATGCCAAAAGTAAAACACTGTCCTGACTTCTTTCATTGTCCACTACTTTTATATTTCTGAATTTGCTATAAAAGAAACTATAGAGTTTGAAATTTTGTATCTAGCTTCCTTCATATCTCATTATAAGATTCATCCACATGGTTGCATGTGGCAGTAATCACTCTCCCTTAGTAGAGGACAGAAGTCCATTGTGTGAGAATGTAAGTTACTTATATATTCTATAGTTGATGTACATTTGGGATGTTTCTAATTCTTGGCTATTATGACCAGTGCTGCTAAGGATATTCTCATACATATCTTTGGTGCATTTATGTTCACATTTCTCTTGTATATAATTAAAAGTGGAATCGCTGTATCATAGACTATTTAGCTTTAGTATATAATGTCAAACTGTTTTCCAAAGTGGTTGCATAAGTTCACACTTCCACTAGCAGTTCATGGGCATCTCAGTTGTTTTACATTCTCACCAAAACTTGTTATTATCCATCTTTTTTATTTTATTTACTCAAATGGATGAATATATATGTCTCAGCCTGTTTTCAATTTGCAACTGCCCAATGACTAACAATGTTGAGTAGCTTTTCATAAATTCAGTAGATATCCTCTTCTGTAAAGTATCTGGTGAAGTATTTTATACTTTTGTCTGTAGGATTATCTGTATGTATTGATGTGTAGAAATTTTCTAATTCTCCTAATCGCCATTAGCTGCCCTATCGTATTTTCCTGAATCTCATTGATGGTCTGAAATGTCTTCCCTTTCAAAGGTGATTTTAGCTTTGGAGAAAGCCAGAAGTCACAGAGCACCAAATCTGGGCTGTAGCGTGCTGAGTCACCTGGGTGATTTGATGGTTTGCCCAAAACCTTTGCATGAGACATGATGCATGAGCAGGTACATTGTTGTGGTGAAGTTGCCAGTCACCAGCAGCCCGTTGCTGTGGCCTTCTGAATCATCCAAATAGTTTCCATGGAAGAATGTTCAAGCTTAATGAAAAATTTGATGCAGATTCATTGCTCTACTTGCTCAGTCATTTCGAATGTGATGGCCACACAGTACACATGCTCACTCAATGGCATCTACCGCCCCCACTGACTAGTACAGTGAATTCATTATTGTTCATGGATGCATATTCCAGTCCACTCTCCTTGGCTGCGAGATTACATCTACATCGTGCAAACCATTCTTGTTATATTGACAGTGGCTGGACTTTTTCCACACAGATCTTGTAAACCTAACCTATTTGGGATATATTATCTTTTTTTTAATATAGCACTGTATTTTACTTGGTAATATAATAGGATTTTCCATTATGCAAAATTTAGCATGTTGTGAATATCTAACCATGGCAATAAATATGGGTATATTTTATTAATTTTTTATTTATTTTTATTTTTTATTTATTGAATTTATTGGAGTGATATTGGTTAATAAAATTATATAGGTTTCAGGTGTACAATTTTGTAATACATCATCTGTACAATGTATTATGTGTTGACCACCTCTATTTTGTCAATTTTGATGATTGAATTTGTTCTCATATTCATGTACCATAAGTCCTTTTTTAATTTTCAACATCATAAACAGCATTGTGCTGAACAACCTTCTGCATACATACTTAACTTGTACTTCCTTTCCAAATTACTGAGTAGCATTGTCATCTTGGTTTCACTTGAACTCAGCATTAGCTTTACAAGTATCAATTGTCAAAAATCAGAACCCAGATTTCCCGGTTGCTTTCTATAGGTTTTCTGAGTAGCAGAAGCTCACTAATTTATAATCTTGAGCTTACTACTCTTGGCCATGGCTGAAGATTGATATTTATTTAAAGGACTTAGGACCTGGGAAGTGAAAAAACTCTAAGCACCATAGCACTAAAATGGAAAATAATCTGAGAAAATACTTTATGAACCAACTGAAAGTTATCTCAGGAAAATTCAAATGGATGATGACAAAAGCAAGGAAAATGAAGTCAGAAACACTGAATTCACGTACTAGTTACCAGCTGTGTAATCTTAGGCAAATTAGTGTTTGCTGTAACCCTGAGTTTCTTCATCAAAAAGTAGGAACATATTGCTATTAGAGGAGAGTTCCATTAGTTTCTCCTTAGTTAAGAGGCATTTTGAAAAGAAAAGAATCCAGAAAGAATTTGCAGTTTTCCTGTGAAGAGGCTCAGGAAAAATGTCTTCTTACCTCAGAAAACCTGAACTTTAGTAATATGTACAAAAGGAATAGTTCCTGTGCTTGAAAATTTCCAGGAGGAAAAAAAGTCTCTATTATTAATGACATCATTTACTTTACATGGTCATCAAATTATTCATGTAAATATCTTCTCCATGTGACTTTTTAACTTGTCATGCAAGGCTAAAAAGCCAGAGTGAACTCTAGTTCAGAGATGACTAATTAGGATCAGATTATGTATATCTTAATTATGAAACAGTTGAGTCACAGTCTCAGTCAACTCTTTTTTTAATCATAAGTATGATCTTTTTTCTATGCATTTTTTTAGATTCCACACATGAGATCAATAGTAATTGTCTTTCTCTGACTAATTTCACTTAGCATAATGTCTTCAAGTCCATGCATGTTGTCACAAATAGTAGAGTGTCCTTGGGGTTTTTTTTTATGGTTGAAGAATATTCCATTGTAAATACAGACCACAATTTCTTTATCTATTCATGCATTGATGGACATTTTGGTTGTTTTTATGTCTTGGTTATTGTATATAATGCTGCAAAGAACATGACAGTGTAAATACCTTTCTGAGTGAGTGTTTTTTTTTTCTTTAGATGTATTCCCAAAAGTATAATTAGTGGATCATATGGTAGCTCTATTTCCAATTTTGTGAGGATTCTCCACACTGTTTTCCACAGTGGCTGTACCAATTTACATTCTCACCAACAAGGGTTCTCTTTTCTCCACACCCACAACAGCATTTTTTAACTTCTGTCTTTCTGGTGATGGCCAGTCTACACCTTTTGATCTGGAGATGCTGACATAAAATTAGCAAAAAACACATATGTATGATGATGCATTGGTTAATTACTTAAGCTTACTGACACTTATGCCAGAGATATCCTATTCTTAATGGCAACCACAGGGTAATGGCATCTCTAGGGTAGTGTTCAGTGTGCTCATCTTTTTGCACTTTCATTCCTGGTTTAGTTTTATTCTCTGGAGCTACAAAAGTTAGTGCAAAATTTATTCATGTGACAATCTGTCAGCTGTTTAAAGCCAGTGCTTATTTCTCAGTGTACTTTACAATAAAGATGATTATATACATCCAGTTTACAAAAGAACAAACTTGTAAAGGCATATGTGGAACCCCTTTTCAAGAAATAATTCATGATATGATTTCACTCATATATGGAATCTAATGAGCAATCTGAACTAACAAGCAAAATAGAGACAGATTCATACATGGAGAGCAGGCTGACAGCTCTGGAAGGTGGGGCTGGGGTGGAGGGATTGAGAAAAAAAAGAGAGAACGAACTCATGAACATAGACAACAATGTGGTGATTGTGGAGGGATGGTAGAGGGGAGAGGTGGAAGAGGATATGGGGGGATAAATGGTGATAAAAAATAAATTAAAAAATAAATTTAAAACACTTTAAATATAAGAGAAATAATTCATATCTCATCCTATAGGATGTGACCATTCCCATGTTTATGAAACAACCCTAATCAGTGCTACTGTAAAACAAGTAGAGAAGTTAAAAATAAAACATGATAAAGTTGACCCTTTGCTAATATCTTTTTGTGTAGCATCAACATTTGAATCTATGCAATTTTTAATTTTTTTTGTTTTTTTAAATTTATATATTTTTATTCTTTATTTTAGTACAGTTGTTCCCACTTTTTATCCTTTCCCCACCACCACCCCACCCTATTTTCTCCCCTTCCTAAGTCAATCCATATATTGTTGTTGTCCATGTCTATGGTTTGTATAAATGTTCTTTCATTAATCCCTTCACCATCTTTTATTCCATTCCCCACCCCCTTCCTTTCTGGTAGCTGTCAGTCTGTTTTCTGTAATTTTTAAATTTCTTAAAGCTGAGTTATTAAAATGTTGAACTGATTTCTTAGGGAAAGGAAAGAATAGGTTATAAAAAAAAAAGCCCTTCTCCTTTTTAAAATTTATTTTTGCTAGAGAGTAAAGAACAGTCTGGGCTGTAGGAAAACTGCTGAAGCACAACTTGCTAGGACTAATATGCTAGGACTTACTCTTCTTGATCCCAAAAATGTTAAGCTGTAAGAGGCCTTTAAAATCACTAGTTCAACCTTATTTTACAGATAAGGAAACCTAGCCACAGAGAAAGAAAATTATTTGCTTTTCAGTTGTTCAACCAAACAGAAGCAGGACTGACTTCCCAATACCAATTTACTGTTATTCACATGTTTCTTAGGTATTTTTTGCTGAAGGGAAAAGAAGAACTCTTATAAGATCCACAAGAATCTGAGGATTTTATATCTCAGTAAAAGAACACAGTAGCCTGATTTGGCTTAGATAATCTGGCTTTTGGAACCACCATACCTACCAAAAATCTGAAGCAAAATAGCTTGGCTTCAAGATACCTGTGTTAAGAATCATAGGGAAGAAAAGAGTTTGTGAACTTCCAACTTACTACTTAAGCCTGACTACAAGTTGCTTCTCATTGCAAGGTTGCCTGGGATATGAAAGACAACTTTCCTGGAGAAGGACAGATTTATAGATGTATTGGTTATTCTCCTTCTGTACCAACTTCCCAAATCCATTAAACCCCCTTCGATGCCCAGTGGGGTTGCACCAGCAGTGGCTGTGTTTCTTTGTGACTGTAGCTCCTGCTTGGCATTCCCCATCCCCTTCTACAGATCTCATCTCTCCAAGGCTTAAGGCTGAGAGCATCCCATTATTGCTAGTCTCTGGGCACCTCACCATTCCTTCTCTTAATCCTTCCAACCCGTCAGTGAAATAGGCCTTTCATTGAATGTTATTCAGAATACAAGTTGAGTGTATGTGCCATTTCTCGGTGGTATCCTGGTTGATAAACAAGCTTCTCTACATCATTTCCAAACAATAACTTTAATTGTACTGAGGTTTTAGGTTGCATCCCTTAGACCTTAGGAAGATAGAAACAAGCATACTGTGCCCCACAGAGAGTTGGCCTCTCAAGATTCCTTCCTTAGAGATCACTAAATATCCCTATTTGTATATTTTAACCTCCAGTATATTGTCCTTGGAAAAAATAAACATCAACTCTTCTGACCAAGATGGAGGTGTAGGTGGACACACTGTGCCTCCTCTCACAACCAAGATTAAGGACAACAAAAATATAGAACAAAAAAAAAACAACCAGAACAGATAGAAAATTGAATTGTACGGAAGTCTGACAACAATTCACCCAGACCGGTAAGAGGGGTGGAGTCGGTGGCTGGTGGAAAGGGGTCCCGGCAGGAAAAAGCAGTGGCTAGTGGTCCTGGGTGCACAGATGGTGGTCACTGAGCGTGGGGAGGCAACAAACAGGCCAAGCGAGGTGCACAATGTGGCTGACCATGGTCACACATTTGCGTGCAGATAAACCAGGTGAAAACAGGCAGCAAGACAGACTGTGCAACACAGGGCCCCAGCACCAGGAAATAAAGCCTAAAAGCACCAATTGAAAACACTTGTGGGGCTTGAGGTGCCGGGAGAGAATCCCAGCCTCACAGGAGAGTTCATTAGAGAGACCCACAGGGTCCTAGAACATACACAAGCCTACCTGCACGGAAATCAGCACCAGAAGGGCCCAATTTGTTTAGAGAAAGCAGCAGAAGGGACTGGAATCCAAGAGAGAGCAGAGCAAGCACCATTGTTCCCTCTTGGACCCCGCCCCCACATACAGCGTCACAACCCAGCGACTGGGCTGCCCCGCCCTGGTGAACACCTAAGGCGCCACCCCTCACTAAGTAACAGCCACGACCAGACCAAAAAAAAAAATGGCTCAAACAGGAGAACAGACCAAAGCCCCAGAGCTAATTCATCTAAGCAACCAAGAGATAGCCAACCTATCAGATGCACAGTTCAAAGCACTGGTGATTAGGAAGCTCACAGAATTGGTTGATTTTGGTTGCAGATTAGATGACCAAATGAAGGCTACAATAAGTGAAATGAAGGAAAACACACAGGGAACCAATAGTGATGGGAAGAAAACTGGGACTCAAATCAATGGAGTGGACCAGAAGGAAGAAAGAAACAACCAAATGGAAAAGAATGAAGAAACAGGAATTCAAAAAAATGAGGAGAGGCTTAGGAACCTCCAGGACATCTTTAAATGTCCCAACATCCGAATTATAGGGGTACCAGAAGGGGAAGAGGAAGAACAACAAGTGGAAAACTTATTTGAACAAATAATAAAGGAGAACTTCCCCAATCTGGGAAAGGAAATAGACTTCCAGGAAGTCCAGGAAGCTCAGAGAGTCCCAAAGAAGGTGGACCCAAGTAGGAACACACCAAGGCACATCATGATTACATTAGCCAAGATTAAAATGGAGAGAATTCTAGAAGCAGCAAGGGATAAGGGCACAGTCACCTACAAAGAAGTTCCCATCAGACTGTCAGCTGATTTCTCAAAAGAGACCTTGCAGGCAAGAAGGGGCTGGAAAGAAGTATTCCAAGTCATGAAAGGCAAGGACCTATATCCAAGTTGGCTCTATCCAGTGAAGCTGTCATTTAGAATGGAAGGGAAGATAAAGTGCTTTTCAGACAAGGTCAAGTTAAAGGAGTTCATCATCACCAAGCCCTTATTATATGAAATGTCAAAGGGACTTATCTAAGAAAAAGAAGATAAAAAATATGACAGTAAAAAGACAGCAAACTCACAGATATTAACAACTACACCTAAAACAAAAGCAAACTAAGCAAACCACTACAACAGGAGCAGAAACACAGAAATGGAGATCACATGGAGGGTTAGCAATAGGGGAGAGGGAAGAGGAGAGAGGGGGAGAAAGTACATAGAACAAGTAGCATAGACGGTGGGTAGAAAATAGACAGGGGAGGGCAAGAATAGTGTGGGAAATGTAGAAGCTAAGGAATTTATGACACATGGACATGAACTAAAGGGGGGAATGTGGGTGGGAGGGGGTGTGCAGGGTGGAGGGGAATAATGGGGAGAAATGGGACAACTGTAATAGCATAGTCAATAAAATATAATTTAAAAAAGAAAATAAACATCAATTATTTGCTTTATATAAATAGATAGGAAATCTGTAAACAACTGAGAGAACCAGGTCTGCACATTGTAACAACAGGCTTCCATCTTAGTAAGGCTTAGTAACTAAACAATGTCAATGTCTTATGTAAAACTCATTAAAATAGAATGCATTTGTGTAGCTACTTACATCAAGAGCCATTTTTTATATAGTAACTGACAAACTAGTTTTTTATGAAAAATGTCCATAGTATTTCCTAAACTTGGTCCTGCTTCTCTAGGAACTCAGGCATGTCTCCATCATGCTTCAGTATCATGGAAAAAGAGGTCTGAGTATAAATCCAAAGTTCATCAAGACCAAGGAAAAGATAATTTGTTCCTTCTGGATCTTGGGCACTTAATATAGCTATTTTGCCACAAAATATATTATTATATATTATTTTATTTTGAGCTAAGACAACAGCTACACACACATACAAACTCACATATCCACTGAGTTCCAATTGGGATCCTCTACACTCTCCTTTTCTACTTGGAAGCTTTTCTTTTTTTTAGTGATATTTTTCTTTGAAACGTTCATGTCTCACATTCATGGCATTTCTGATCTGGGTATTAGATATCATGGAGATCAACCCTCTACTTAATGCATAGACAAAAAAATCACTCCTGACAACCTAAACACCTTGTAATTGCTACAAATCTTCCCCATGAGTTTTCTTCCAAACCATTGTAACAGGCTCTTAACTCATAGTCACTTTCCCATGTTTAAACACACACACACACACACACACACACACACACACACACATACACACACACACACCTTAGATAACTTGCCATTCAAAATGAAGTTCAAGTCCCATGCAATGTCCTTCATAATCTAGTCCCTTCTAGCCTTTTCACACTCTTCTCTCACACTTCTCCCATTCAATTCTGGGATCCAGCCACACACAGTGCTCTCATCCCTCTGGGTTCTGCCTCATACCAGGCTTTCTCTCCCTCTCTTCTTCCCACCTCTAACTTAATTACTATCTTCAGGTTTAAGCTTAGATATGACCTCTTCCAGGAGCCCTTCCCTAATATTCCAAGCTTACGTTAGGTGACTGTTTAATATGCTTTCGTATTTTTCTATAAGTTCTTTTTTCCCCATGGTTATCATAGCTTAATGTAAATATCTATTTGTCTGTCTCCCCCACTAAACTAGAAGTTCCTCAAGAGTAAGAACCTAGATTTTTATTACATTCCAAGCTTCAAGCACAGTGAATATTAAACCAATGTCCTGATTTGATGTATGATTTTGATTTCATATGTAGCCCCAAGACTCTATTCAGTTTCTTCACAGCATGCTCTGTGAGCCTTAGCCTTTTCCCTTAGTAGCCATTAACCCCCTGAGGCAGCCAGAAAGTAAGGTTCACGAGATATGGGTTTCTGTTAAGCCAACTAAAGATAACATCTTGACTTAAGTTGTTTCAGTTCCTGAGCCCTAAGGTGGAACAAACTTCCTGGCTATTTTGCTATGAGACTGGACAGAGGGACACCAGAAAAGACCTCAGAGCTGACCTCTGACCAATCACCTTCCAACACAACCCTAAATCCCTAACCCCTGGTGTCATGTGATTTTGTTTTATATCATCTGTAACTTACAGGCCATCAGCGAGTTCAGGCTTTTGAGCATTGGCTTCCTATTCTTCTAGGTGGTGCCATCCATAATAAAATAACCAATCTTTCTCCACCACAATTCTCAGTGTTTAGTGTTTGGCTCTGCTGGTGCTGGGTGGACTAACTCTTTCTGTTAGATAATACATGTCACATGGAAAGTGTGCAATAAATGTTTATTAAATGAAAGAGATAACATCTGCCTGCTCTCTAGAGACTCATAGTCCCATTCTTAAGTCAGTGCAATAAATTTTAGGGTAGCATCCTCTAGAAGAGGTCTTACTCCAACTCTAAGTCATCTCTGTTCCCTCCAAATACCAAGGTAGTTTTCATCCAGTGCATAGTGTGTTCTTGATGGCCTCAGACCAAACTAATGCTACAGATACATTTCTGGATGTATTCAAAGCTGAGAGAATTAATTCCTTTAATCATTCAACAAGTATTTATTCACTGCTTTACATGTAAGGCACTGTTCTTAATGCACTGTTCTTTCTAGGCATTGAAGATCCAGTATAGTTAGTGAGACATTACAAACAATCCTTGTCTTCATGGAGGTTATTTTCTAGATTGGGGGAGATTATCTACTGATAACATTTTTTACAGGTTTAGAGGTTCTTATGTCAATAGTCTCAAGTATTTAACTCTGAAGACAGACAAACCTGATTAGTATCTTCCACTCACCAAGGCTCCTTTGAGTAAAAAAGTAAAGCAACTAAGATTTACCAAGAGTACTCTCCAAAAAAGAGTTTGGATGTATTCATCCAATCAACCTCAGACAATCTCCAGCCATATAGAAATGGACAGAGAAGGTAGTTTCCATGTGCAAAGGCATTCACCAAAATGGAGGGCAGGGGTTGTAGAGTGTCGGGTAGGAGAACGTTGTCATTCTATGCTCAATGACTAACGATAATTTAGGTTAATGAAGGCATAGAGGCACTGAGTGACTTTTTAAAATATTGCATAGATAGTAAGTATAACAAAGATCAGTTGATATAATAAAGTTATCTTCACCAGTTACTATGTGTTCCACATTGTACTAAACTGAGAAGCATGCAACAATGAATAAGACAGAGTCCATGCCTTCAAGCCCCTTACAAATATTTTAAAGACAATAGAACACCCCTAATAGTTTCCACTATCTCTTTAACCTCATTTCTTACTTTTCTCACCATTTCTTATTTCAATCCAGCCCACTGGGATGACCTGCTCCACTTTTGGGTCTTTATACTTGCTGGTTCTTCTTTTGTAATGTTCATCCCCTCCTGTATCTCTGTGGCTCACTCCCTTACTTCCTTCAGGACTTTGTTCAAATGTCACCTTAACAGACAGGCTATCTATAACCACCTGGTAGAAAAAAAATCCATCACTCTTTAGGGTTTCATCCACAATGTTCATCACCTTATTAAATTCTGTTTATTAGCTATTTAATTGGTTATTACCTGTCTCCTCTAACTACAATGTAAACAACATGAAGTAGATAGTTGTGTTTTATTTATTTGTGTCACTAACACTACCAATAGTGCTTAGTGCCAAGTAGGAACTCCGTATTGGTGGAATGAATTATACTGTCCAGTTTTCCTAGAAACTGTGCTAGGCAATTTAGATGTTTGAACTCATTTAATTAATCCTTACCACCATCCTATGAAGTGGGTAGCATTCTTTTCATTTTCTAGATGAAGAAACTAAAGCACAGAGGTTAACTGGGTGCCTAATCCCTGGTGCCCATAAAAATGTTATGTTACATGGCAAAGAGGTATTAAGTTTGCTACTCAGTTTGGCTTAAAATAGGGATATTGTCCTGAATTATCTGGGTGGACCCAATGTAATCATGAAGGTCCTTAAAAGTGGAAGAGAAGGGCTGAATGAAAGGTCAAAGTGATATGATGTAAAAGGACTCAAGTTGACATTGTTGGTATTGCAGATGGAGGAAGGGGCCACAAGTCAAAGAATATAGGACAGCTCCCAGAAGCTGGAAAGGCAAGGGAACAAATTCTTCCCCATTACCTGTAGAAAGGAATGAAGTCCTACCAACACCTTGATCTTAACCCAATGAAACTCATGTCATACTTTTGTCTTCCAGAACTATAAAACAACAAATTTGTGTTATTTTGAGCCACTGAAGTAGTGGCAATTTCTTACTGCAGCAATAGGAAACAAAAATGCTGAGTTGCCCAAGATCAACTAGTTTGTGGCAAAGACATATTTTAACCCATTTCTGCTTCATACAGTCTGTACTGTTTCTGACAGCATAAAATGCTGCAAGAGTTTAGTGAAAATAGAGATCACTTATAACCAGGAATGAGCAAAGGCTTCATGACTCAGACTTTGAACTGGGCCTTGTAGGATTAGTCGTGTTTCAAATAATGAACATATCAAAACAGCCTAATGTCTATCAATCAAGGAATAAATAAACAAGTTGTATATTCATACAATGGAATAGTAACAAACAATAAAAGAATAACCAATTACTATAGATACAATAACATACATAAAACTAACAGACATTTTTTCGAAAGAAAGAAACCAGACTAAACGCAGTGCATACCATATGGTTGCAATTATATGGAGTCCAAGAATAGGCAAAACTAATCTATATTGTTAGAAATCCCAATGTGGTTTCTGGGAAGGGGAAAAACAAATTGGAAAGGGATACTAAAGAATTTTTTGCGGTGACAAAAATATTCATTTTTTAATTTTAATTGTTGTTCAAGTACAGTTTGCTGCCTTTTACTCCCAGCCCAGCCCACACCCAAGCCCTCCCCACCTCCTTCCCATTTCCACTGCCCCCCCCCTAGTTTTTGTCCATGTGTCCTTTATACCTGTTCCTGTAAACCCTTCCCCTTTTCCCCTGAAATTCCCTCCCCTTTTCCCTCTGGTCACTGTCAGCCTGTTCTCTATTTCAGTGTCTTTGGCTATATTTTGCTTGTTTGTTGGTTTGTTGTTTAGGTTTCTGTTAAAACTGAGATCATATGGTATAATATTCATTTTTTAAAGATTTTATTTATTTATTTTTTAGACAGAGGGAAAGGGAGGGATAAAGAGAAGGAGAGAGGTGTCAATGTGTGGTTGCCTCTCACATGTCCCCCACTGGGGACCTGACCCGCAACCCATGCATGTACCCTGACTGGGAATCGAGCCAGTGACCCTTTGGTTCGCAGGCCGTGGCTCAATGCAGTAAGCCACACCAGCCAGGGTGACAAAAATATTCTTATTCGAGGGTGGTAGTTATATAAATGTCTAGAATTTTCAAAATGCATGAAACTGAACAATAAAAATTTCTTTATTTTATTGTGTTAATTATAACTTTAAAAAAGTTTAGTACAAACACAGAGGACATCTTTCAAAGAAAAATATGAGCAAGGGCTGAGAAGCAATTATGTGGATCAAAATTAGAAAACAAGAAATAATAGTGCAGTTAATTCCCTATCCCAGCTGCACCTTGGAACTGCTGGGGAAGCTATTCCAAACACAGATGCCAGTGCCAACCCAGGTATTTCAGTTTAATTGGTTTGTGGTAAGCCCCAAGCATCAATATTTTTATAAGCTTCCCAAACAGTTCTTATATTAAGTCATATTTGAGAACCAGGAGCTGAGAGCACAGATGATATAAAATTGACAAATTATTAATGTCCTGGAAAACATGCTAAGGAGTTTCCATTTACTTAAATGGGGAGATGGATACACTGAAGGTTTTCAAACAGGAGGGAAAAAATAATCACAGGTGTGAAGTAGAAATATTCATCTCAGAGTTGTAAGAGTAGACCTAGAGATGGAGAGGTGAATTAGAAGCCTAGTGCAATGATCCAGGCAAGAGGCAATGTAAGGCAGAAATAATGTGGTGGCTTTGGGAATAAAAAAGGAAGCAGATACTCTTTTTTAGCCATTCAGCCAGTGATTGTTTCAGCTACTAAAAAGATGAAAGAGCAGCCCTAGTTAGAATGGCTCAGCAGATTGAGTGCCAGCCTGTGAACCAAAGGGTTGCTGGTTCAATTCCCAGTCAGGGCACATGCCTGGGTTACAGGCCAGGTCCCCATGAGGCAGCATGTGAGAGGCAACCACACACTGATGTTTCTCTCCCTCTTTCTCCCAACCTTCCTCTCTGCCTCAAAATAAATAAATAAAATCTTTTAAAAAACACCTTTAAAACAAAAGAGCAATAACTGGGAGAGTGTGGTGATATGGAAGCCAAGGAGGGGATTAATGATGTAGAATATTGCAGGAATATTGGTAACTAGATATGTCTGTTGAATTTGAAATTATGAAGTCATTAACAAAGTTGCTTCACTAGAATGGGTGGAAGGAGGTGAGGGACATGCAGCATCCCTCACAGACATATCAGCTTCTCTGTTTCTGGAGGGCCCTGGATCCTCTTCCACCTGGTCATGAAACCTTCCAAGACATGTCTACAAGTCTGCAAACCCCCCCCCCAAAAAAAAAGAACATTTAATAAAAAGGGTATATTCCACCAGTGACAGAATATCTGGATTAAAATTCTGACTCTGCCGCTTACTAGCTGCATGATCTTAGATATTTTATGAATGTAAATAATGCTGTGGAGGAGTGACATCAGCACAATGGCAACATAGGAAGCTTTACCAGGTACCTGTTGGCTCCAGTGGCCCCTGGTGACTCCCGTGACACCAGGCTCCTAGCAGCTCCCATGCTCCCATGCTCAGCTTGGCACCTGCCTACTCCAGCAGCCCCAGGCACTTACCAGGTTCCAGGCAGATTCCACAGCAGAGCTTCCTGCATGCTACTGAGAAAACTGGCCTCTTTCTCACCCTGGCACCTGCTGACTCCAGAAGCCCAAGATGGCCAGCCTGCCCTAATACCAGGCCAACTCCCATAGCCCTATTTAACTCCCTGTAGGCTCCACCCAAAATGGAACCAACCCAAAATAACCACCCTGGCACCAAGCAGCTGGAGGATTCCATGACCCTAGCCCTGCACCTGCTAGCTCCAGTGGCTGGGAAGGCTGGCACCAGGACTCTAGACCTGCTCCTGCCAGCTGACCAGGCTCCAGGCAGATTCCACAGCAGAGCTTCCTGCATGCTACTGGGAACACAGGCCTCTTTCTCATCCTATCACCTGCTGACTCCAGCAGCCCAAGGTGGCCTCAGTGATACCAAGCTGTCAGTGGGATCCTCAGAACACAGGCCCCCATTACCCCTCCGTCAAACCCAAGCAGCCCAGCATGGAAAGAGACACCTTCACCAGGGGAGACGAAGGATAATGTGAGTGCCCAACTACAGCATAGAACCAAGAGCCAGCCCGCCCTAATACCAGGCCAACTCCCACAGCCCTGTTTGGATCCCTACAGGCTCCACCCAAAATGGAGCCCAGAATGACCACCCTGACACCAAGCAGCTGGTGGACTCCATGACCCTAGACCTGCACCTGCCAGCTCCAGTGGCTCCGGGAAGTTCTTACTGCTGTTCTTACTGGAAGTTCATAGGGCCCCTGCAATCTCAGATCTCCAGAACACATGGGTGCCAGGCAGCTCCTGCTGGCTCAACCAGTTTAGTGGCTAGTGTAGCTCCAGGCGACTTCCTTGGATCCAAGAGCCTACAAGGATCCTGTGAACCTAGGCACCTGGTTCACTCCAGTGTTTGTTCCCTTGACCCCAGGCAGCTTCAGTGGCCCCAGATTTATGGCACACCCCAGTACAGGCTGACACGTGCAGCACCAAGCTCCCAGTGGGCTCCCATGGGTGTGGGAGGTAACACGTTGCCTGATACCAAACTCTACTACAAGTCAATAGTAATCAAAATAGCGTGATTCTGGCATAAAAACAGACACACAGGTTAATGGAACAGAATGGAGACCCCAGAAATAAATCCACGCTTATATGGTCAATTAATCTATTACAAACTTGGCAAGAATAACCAATAAGGTAATAATAGTCTATTCATAAATGATGATACTGCCCTGGCTGGTGTGTCTTAGTGGATTGAGAAATGGCCTAAGGAACGAAAGGTTGATGGTTCAATTCCTGATCAGAGCACATGCTGGGTTGCAGGCCAGGTCCCCAACTGGTGATGTGCAAGAAGCAACCAATCAATATTTCTCCCACACATTGATGTTTCTCTTCTTTTTCCCTCCTTTTCCCACTCTCTAAAAATATATAAATATTTTTTACTTTTTATTTTACCTTATTTGTTTTTCTTTAACAGTTATCTTTTACTCCCATCCCAGCCCACTGCCCAACCCTCCCCACCTCCCTCCCATATCCATGCTCCCTAGTTTTTCTCCACATGTCTTTCATACGTGTTGCTCTAAACACTTTCCCTTTCCCCCTGAAATTCCCTCCCCTCTCACCTCTGGTGACCGACCGTCAGCCTGTTCTCAATTTCAGTGCCTTTGGTTATATTATGCTTGTTTGTTTTCTTGATTAGGTTCCTGTTAAAGGTGAGATCATATGATATTTGTCTTTCACTACCTGGCTTATTTTGCTTAGCATAATGCTCTCCAGTTCCACCCATGCTGTCATGAAGAGTAGGAGCTCGAGCTCCTTCTTTCTTTCTGCTGCATAGAACTCCATTGTGTAAATGTACCATAGATTCTTGATCCATTCATTTACTGATGGGCACCTGGGTTGCTTCAACACTTGGCTATTGTAGATTGTGCTGCTATGAACATTGGGGAGCATAGGTTCTTTTGGATTGGTGTTTCAGGGTTTCTAGGATATAATCCTAGCAGTGGAATTGCTGGGTCAAAAGGTAGATCCATTTTCAGTTTTCTTAGAAAATTCCATACTGCTTTCCATAGTGGTTGTACCAGTCTGCAGTCCCACCAACAATGCACTAGGGTCCCCTTTTTTTCCACAACCTCTCCAACACTTGCTGTTTGCTGCTTTGTTTATGATGGCCATTCTGACTGGTGTGAAGTGGTATCTCATTGTGGTTTTAATTTCCATCTCTCTGATAGCTAGTGATATTGAGCATCTTTTCATGTGTCTCTGGATCCTCTGTATGTCCTCCTTGGAGAAGTGTCTGTTCAAGTCCTTTGCCCATTTTTTAATTGGGTTGCTTGTCTTCTTAGAGTGGAGTCGTGTAAGTTCTTCATATATTTTGGAGATTAAACCCTTGTCTGAGGTATCATTGGCAAATGTTTTCCCATACAGTTAGTTCTCTTTTTATTTTAATACTGTTTTCTTTAGCCATGCAGAAGCTTTTCATTTTGATGAGACCCCATTTGTTTATTCTTTCCTTTATGTCCCTTGCTTTAGGGGACATAACAGTAAAAATGTTGTTGCATGAAATATGAGCCATTCCTGCCTACGTTCTCTTCTAGGACTTTAATGGTGTCACGGCTTACATTTAACTCTTTTATCCACCTTGAATTTATTTTTGTGTATGGTGTAAGTTGATGCTCGAGTTTCATTTTTTTGCACGTAGCTGTCCAGTTCTCCCAACACCACTTGTTGAAGAGGCTATTTTTACTCCATTTTATGTTGCTGCCTCCTCTGTCAAATATTAATTGACCATAGAGAATTGGGTTTATTTCTGGGGTCTCTGTTCTATTCCACTCATCCATGTGCCTGTTTTTATGCCAGTACCAAGCTGTTTTGATTACAGTGGCCTGTGTTGCATTGAATCTGTAAATTGCTTTGGGTAGTATGGACATTTTGATGATGTTAATTCTTCCAATCCATGAACACGGTATATGTTTCCATTTGTTTGTGTCTTCCTTGATTTCTTTCTTCAGTGTTGTGTAGATTTCTGCATTCAGGTGTTTTACCTCCTTGGTTAGGTTTATTCCTAGATATTTTATTTTTCTTCTGGCTATATCAAATGGGATTTTTTTTTCTTGACTTCTGCTTCTGCTCTTTCATTGTTGGTATACAAAAATTCCTTTGATTTCCCGATATTGACTTTGTATCAGGCTGTTTGGCCAAATTCTTTTATTAGGTCGAGCAGTTTTTTGGCCGAGTCTGTAGGATTTTCTATGTACACTATCATGTCATCTGCAAACAATGATAGCTTTGTTTCCTCCTTTCCAATTTGGATGCCTTTTATTTCCTTTTCTTGTCTAATCGCTGTGGCTAATACTTCCAATACTATATTGAATAGAAGTGGTGAAAGTGGACAACCTTGTCTTGTTCCTGATCTTAGTGGAAAAGATTTTAGTTTTTGCCCATTGAATATGATGTTGATTGTAGGTCTCTTATATGTAGCCTTTATTATGTTAAGGAATGCTCCCTCTATTCCCACTTTGCTGAGTGTTTTTATCATAAATGGGTGCTGTACCTTATCAAATGCTTTTTCTGCATCTATTGATATGATCATGTGATTTTTGTCTTTGCTTTTGTTTATGTAATGTGTTACATTTAGTGATTTGCGAATGTTGAACCATCCTTGCATCCCTGGGATGAATCCCACTTGGTCATGGTGTATGATCTTTTTAATCTATTGTTGGATGTGGTTTGCCAATATTTTGTTGAGGACTTTAGCGTCTATATTCATCAGTGATATGGGCCTGAAGTTTTCTTTCTTTGTTGTGTCTTTACCTGGTTTGGGGATTAGGATGATGCTGGCTTCACAGAAAGAGTTTGGGAGTCTTCCATCATTTTGGATTTTTTTGAAAAGTCTATGAAAGATAGGGGCTAGCTCTTCCTTAAATGCTTTGTAAAATTCTCTTGTGAAACCATCTGGTCCAGGGCTTTTGTGTGTCAGGAGTTCTTTGATTACTGCTTCAACTTCATCTGCTGTTATTGGTCTGTTCAGGCTTTCTGCTTCTTCTTCATTGAGTTTTGGGAGATTATATTTCTCTAGAAACTTGTCCATTTCACTTAGGTTTTCAAATTTCTTGCCATATGGTTCTTCATAGTATTTCTTACAATCCTCTGTATTTCTGTGGTGTCAGTTGTAATCTCTCCTCTTTCATTTCTGATTGTGTTTATGTGGGTCCTCTCTCTTTTTTCTTGATGAGCCTGCTTAAAGGCTTGTCGATTTTATTTATCTTTTCAAAGAACCAGCTCCTGGATTCATTGATCCTTAGGATTGTGCTTTTAGACTCTATGTCATTTAATTCTGCTCTGATCTTGGTTATTTCCTTCCTTCTACTTGCTCTGGGCTATCTTTGTTGTTGTTCCTCAAGTTCTTGTAGGTGTAGGGTTGTTTGTTTGAAATGTTTCTATCCTTTTTAGATAGGCCTGTATCGCTATGAACTTCCCTCTGAGGACTGCCTTTGCTGTGTCCCATAAGTTTTGGGTCGTTGTGAGTTCATTTTCATTTGTTTCCATAAACTTTTTGATTTCCTCCCTAATTTCATTCTTGACCTATTCATTGTTTAACACCATGCTATTCAATCTCCATGATTTTGAGGATTTTGGGTTTTTCCCCTTGGGGTTGGTTTCTCGTTTCAGTCCATTGTGGTTAGAGAAAATGCTTGGTATGATTTCAATGATCTTGAATTTATTGAGGCTTGTTTTGTGTCCTATCATGTGGTCTATCTTTGAAAATGTTCCATGTTCATTAGAAAAGAATGTGTATTTAGTTTATTTGGGATGAAGGGCTCTATATATATCAGTTAAGTCCATTTCAACTACAATGTTGTTCAATGCCACAGTATCTTTGTTGATTTTTTGTTTGGAAGATCTGTCCATTTTTGACAATGGGGTGTTAAAATCCCCTACTATAATTGTGTTGCTCTCAATATCTTTCTTGAAGTCCTTTAAGATTTTCTTGATGTATTTAGGTGCTCCTATGTTGGGTGCATATATATTTACAATGTTTACATCTTCTTGGTGGATTCTTCCCTTGAGTATTATGAAGTGACCTTCTGGGTCTCTCTTTAAGGCTCGTCTTTTGAAGCCTATTTTGTTTGATATGAGTATTGCTAACCTGGCTTTTTTTTCCTGTCCATTTGCTTGGAAAATTTGTTTGCAGCCCTTCACTTTGAGTCCATGTAGGTCTTTTGTCCTGAGGTGGGTCTCCTGTAGGCAGCATATGTGTGGGTCATGCTTTCTTATCCATTCAGCTATTCTATGCCTTTTGATTTGAGCATTTAATCCATTTACATTTAAGGTTATTATTGATAGGTACTTATTCATTGCCGTTTTGGGGTCTGTGTTTCTCTCTCTCTCTCTCTCTCTCTCTCTTCCTTCCTTTCCTTAAAGCAGTCCCTTTAGTATCTCTTGCAGAACTGGTTTGGTAGAGGTGTATTCTTTGAGACTTCTTTTGTCTGGGAAGCTCCTTATTTGGCCTTCTATCTTGATTGAAAGCCTTGCTGGGTGAAGTAGTCTTGGTTGCAGGCCTTTGGTTCTCATTACTTGGAAAATTTCTTGCCATTCTCGTCTTGCTTGGGGTGTTTCCACTGAGAAGTCAGCTGCTAGCCTTATTGGGGCTCCCTTGTATGTTACTTCCTTTTTCTCCCTTGCTACCTTTAAATTCTCTTTGTCTTGGAATTTTGCCATTTTAATTATGATGTGTCTTCAAGTGGGCCTCTTTGGGTTCCTCTTGATTGGGACTCTCTGTGTTTCCTGGATATGTGTGACTTTTTCTCTCACCAAATTAGGGAAGTTTTCCATCATTAATTTTTCAAATAGGTTTTCTATCCCTTGCTCTCCTTCTTCGCCTTCTGGTATCCCTATGATATGGATATTACTACGTTTCATATTGTCTTGCATTTCTCTTAATCCCTCTTCATTCTTTCTGAGCCTCTTTTCCTTTTCTTGCTCTTTCTGGGTGTTTTTTTCTACTTTGTCCTCCAGCTCGCTGATCCGATCTTCTGCTTCATCAATTCTGCTTTTCATTCCTTCCTCTGTGTTATTCAGTTCAGAAATTGTATTTTTCATCTCCTCTTGGCTCTTGTTGATAGTTTCTATTTCCTTTTTCATGTTGACAGAGTTTGCAGTGAGTTCCTCATAGCTTCGCTGTAGTTTCTGGCAGCTCATTGAGAGCTCATGGAGCTTCCTGACAACCATTTGTTTGAACTCAATTATCTGATAGTTGAGTTGCCTCCATTTCATTTAGCGTTCTTTCAGGGGCTTCCTCCTTTTCTTTCATTTGGGGATTGTTTCTTTGTCTTCCCATTGTTTGTGAGGCTCTTCTTGTTAGCCTCAGCTTCTTAAATAGATCTGTTCCAGCTCCCTGGGTTTATGGTGTGAACTTCTGTGCTAGAATACCTGTGAAACTTAGTAGTGGTGTCTCCTTCGGGTATCCTTGTGATCACAGCTTCCACTGTCTCAGCTGTTGAAATGCCCCCTGTTTGGGACCAACTCTGTTTTTTTTCCAGTTCCAAGGTTTTTTTGTTGTTTTGTTTTTGTCTCACTCGTGATTATTTAAAAGGAGAAAAGAGGAAGAAAAAAATGAAAAGAGAAGAAAGAAAAGGGAAAGAGAAAAGAGGAAGGAAGAAGAGATAAAATTGGAAAGAAAGGATGAAGGAATAAAACAAGAAGTAACATGAAGCAAAAGGAGTTGAGGGGTAAAAAAAAGATAAAAATAATGAAATATAATTAAAAAAATTAAAAAATAAAAACATACAAACAAAAGAACCCCCAAGAACTCTTGCTGTTTTCAATCTTGCCAAGCCAGTTTTTCTGGTCTTGCTAGCTACAGCAGTGATGGTTTCGATTTTCTCCCTGTTCAGCACTCAGTTATCTTTGGGCTACTCTCCTCAGAGCTAGCCTGGGCCTCTCTTTACAAGGCCTCAGGCAGGTGTTCTGAGCCTCCTAAGGAGCACGCACTTTCCCGAGTTTATGGGTGTGAGCTCAGGTCTTCTACGAAGCATGGGCCTACCCCGGTCATGTGCTGGCACCTATGATCTTGCAGCCGTCTGTGGTCACACACGGGTGCCCATTGTCATGCAGCCATCCCTGATGGTGCACTGGCACTGATCGATCGTCACAAAGCTGTCCCAGATGGTGCACAGGCATGGACAGTCGCATGAGCTCTGATGTGCAGTCCCCCCAGGGCTATGCATGAGTGTTCACATCCCCAGCTTGTTTGCCACTGAGACCTTAACTCCTCTTTGTGAGATTTCAAGCAACCAGGTTTATCCTGGTGCTGCTGAAACCTTGCTTGGCTGGGGAGGGAGCGGTTGACCTGACTCCCTCCCTAGAGTCCTGTGGGTGAGCCTGGCCAGCACAGGGCTGGGACCTCATCCGCCCTTGTCTCCACTCTGCTCCCTGTGCTCTTATTGTTCTGAAGTACTCTCCTTACTGTCTGGTTTTTCAATGTCCACTAAAATTTTTGATCTCCTGTTTTCAAATATGCTGTGTTTCTGATGGCTGTTTGCTCTGTTCTGCCAGAGATCTACCAGGATTTCTCCCATGTGTAGGGGGAAGTAGAATGTGCTCCCTCCTACTGCACTGCCATCTTCCTTCCAAAAAATAAAATATTTTTTAAATAAAATAAATAAATGGTGTTGGGAAAACTGGACAAATACACTGAAAAGAATAAAACTGGATTACTTTTTCACATCATATATAAGAATAAACACAAACAGCTTAAACACTTAAATGTAAGACCCCAAACCACAGAACTCCCAGAAAGAAACATAGGTAGTATACTGTTTGACATTGTTTTTAGTAATTTATTTTTAGATATGTCTCCTCGGGCAAGGGGAAAAATAAGCAAATGGTACTACATCAAACAAAAAGTTTTTGCACAGCAAAGAAAACCATCAACAAAACTAAAAGACAACCTCACTGACTGGGGAAGACATTTGCCAATGGTACATCCAATAAGGGGTTAATATCCAAAATATACACAGAATTCATATTAACAGCAAAAAACAAACAATCTAATATTAAAATGCTCAGAGGACCTTAACAGACATTCTTCCAAAGAGGACATACATATGACCAACAGACATGAAAAGATGCTCAACATCACTAATCACCAGAAAAATGCGAATTAAGCTATTTTTAAAAAGATGTTCATTGTAATAATGTCATACAGTTTAAAACTACAAAGAATATAATATTCATCAATAGAATAGTTACTAAATAAAATATATATCCATACAGTAATGAGGTACAACTATAATGCTGTCATGGAAGAAGTTACAAGACATATTGTGTGGCTTGCACGATATATGCACACATATAGAATGACATGTATGCAGCCATTGCCAACCCCTTTGGCACCAGGGACCAGTTTCATAGAAGACGGTTTTTCCATGCACCATGGGGATGGGGGAATGGCTTTATAGTCTGCCATTAGATGCAGTTTAATTTTCACTTGTGGCTCACTGATAGGGTTTTGATACGAGTATGTAAGCAATTGAGTTATTATGGTCTCTGTGCAGTCAAACCTCTCTGCTAATAATGATCTATATTTGCAGCTGCTCCCCAAAGGTAACATCACTGCCTCAGCTCCACCTCAGATCATCAGGTATTAGAATCCCACAAGGTGTGTGCAACCTAGATCCCTCACATGCACAGTTCACAGTAGTCTTCATGCTCCTCTGAGAATCTAACACTGCAGCTAATCTGACAGGAGGCAGAGCTCAGGTGGTAATTCAAGCAATGGGGAGTAGATGTAAATACAACGAAGCTTTGCTTGCTCTCACACACCACTCACCTACTGCTGTGTGTCCCAGTTCTGTGGCCCAGGGGTTGGGGACCCCTGCATTTATGTCTTTCAAAAACACCTACAAAACAATACCATATAGGGTTGGTTCTGCTATCATGCTTATTTTTATAACAACTTATTACAGCACAACTGATAATTAGAAAACTATTTGAACATAACACAAATTTCATGATTGCCTAAGTGCAATTTCATCCATGAAAAACTAGGTAAAACCACGGTGAGATATCACCTCATACCTGTCAGAATCACTATCATTAATAAATCAACAAAGTGTTGGTGAGAATGTAAAGAAAAGGGAAACTTTGTGCACTGTTGGTGGGAATGCAGACTGGTGCAGCAACTGTGGAAAACATTATGGAATTTCCTCAGAAGACTAAAAATGGAACTGCCTTTTGACCCAGAAATTCCACTTCTGAGAATTTATCCAAAGAAACTCAAAACACTAATTTATGTTCACTGAAGTGTTATTTACAATAGCCAAGACATAGAAACAACTTAAGTAGCCATCAATAGATGAATGTATAAAAAAAGTGGTGAGATAGATATAATATAATGGAATATTATTTGGCCATGAAAAAGAATGAAACCTTGCCATTTGTGACAGCATGGATGGACCTAGAGAGTATTATGCTAAGTGAAATAAGCCAGTCAAAGAAAAACAAATACCATGTGATTTCACTTACATGTGGAATCTAAAGAAAAATATATGCAATCCAACAAAACAGAAACAGATTCGTAGATACAGAGAACAGACTGGTGGTTGCCAGAGGGGAGGGGAGTTGGGAGACTGGATAAAAGAGGTGACAGTATTAAGAAGTTTTAATTGGTAGTTTCAAAATAGTCACAGGGATGTAAAGTACAGCATAGGGAATATCATCAATAATATTGTAACAACTATATATGATGCCAGGTGGGTACTGGAAATTATCAAGGAAAACACTTTGCAAAGTATTTCAATATGATTGTCTAACCACTATATTGTGCACCTGAAATGAATACAAAATAATATTGAATGTAAATTCTAATTGAAAAATAAAATTAAAAAAGAAAAAGTAAATGAACAGTAAAATAAAAAGGAAAATGTTTGCTTTTAATCATAATGAAATCTGTTATATCTCTTCACTAAAATCCTTGTTTTTCAAAGTGTATACTAACTTCACAGTCTTACACTCTTCTGAATACTTAGAAAATAAACCTTTAGTTGGGCTATTTGCCATATATCAAGTGGGTTTTTTGAGCTAATGTACCCCAACTGTTTTGGCTACCACTATCAATTGAGAATATTAAAGAATATATAGAATATAAAGATACAGATCATTTATACTATGAACTCTCCATGGGCCAAGCACATAGCCCAGCAACAAAGTAAATACATTTTCAAGGCATTTGAAGTCAATGATTCAGCTCATATTTTCCCTCTCTTCAGCCTGGTCTGTAACTTTGCCATCTGGCTTCTACTTAATCATCAACAAAACACCTCAAAGGAGGTTTTACACTTAATTACTACTTGCATTTTGATCAGGGATCTAGTCAAGAAGTGAAAAAGCAGAGGAGTTGTAAGCAATAATTGATCACACCATCCCAAACCAGCTGGGAAAGAGCTCTGCTTAGTGTGTTTCAGGTAGTTACCTGATAGCTACCAGTGTGTTTCTATAGTTACCAAGTCACAGTTCCTCTCCCTCCTCTGTCGCCACTGAGACAGGGCAAAAGGGCAAAAATGTTAAACCTTGCTCTCTTAAAATTGAACCCCCACAACACATGGATTTTTTTTTAATAGAACCATTTGCATCTTAAGAGGCCCATCCTCATTTTGAGCACTCTTTCCTCCCTGGGAAAGCCCGGTGCCAGGGAAATAGAGCCAGCTCAACCTTCCAGCTTTAGCATTTTCTGTTTGGGTCTATGTCCAAATAAAGCTATTCTCACATTGCTACAACTTCAGGGCCCAGACCAGCCCCAGAGAACTCACAAAGAGAACAATGGCAGGTAGTCTGGGATCAAATGAGACAATGTATTGAAATTCATTTCAAAGAGTATAAAGTACCTAAAAAGTAATTTACTTCTGTAATAGACACACAGATTCTTCCAGGTAACACTCAAGATATTCTAGCTAGCATATATTCATGTTAGATACATTATAAGTCAGACCAGGGAAGAACTTAGGTAAACATGTGTGTACTTAGCTTTTTGTAATCTAATCTCGTTACAGAATCACAGAAAATCAAAGACCAGCTAATTACTACAGAAACGTATTCTGGGGACAAGCAACATTGGCATCACTGTGGATCTTGTTATAAATGCAGAATTACAGACCTCACTACAAACCTACTACATGAAAGTTCCAGAAGTACTGCTTAACCTAATGTATATCCTTAGAGACCATCTGTTGTAGTGCTTCTCAGACTTTAATGTGTATATGGGCACTTGTAAAAATTCAGTTACTGGCTCCCCAGTAGGTCGGAGTACAGTCTGGTATCTCCACTAGAAGTAAATTTCAATATTCAAGAAGGTCTTTCATGTTAATGAACAGCGTAGAGTAAAAAAAAAAAAAAAAAGTACCTTCAAGTTTGTACCTCTCTTTAAAAAAGTACCTTTTCTTTAGCCCTGGAGTAAGCTTGCTACTGGAATGTCCTTGAGATAAACACCCTGTGACCATTCTTTATGACCAAATTTGGACTCACAAATAGGCAGATAGTTGCAATTTGGGCACCTCTAAAACACCCCAAGTGGTGTTAAATTCTCCATCCATTTGGTGTATTTATTCATAGTTTTTTACCAATAGGAATAACAGATCCCAGAGGGGAAAAAGTCTGATTTGGGTTCTTAAGCTGACCACTGGCTGGAGCTCAAATTCTTAACATTGCTACAATTGTTTAAGTACATTTTATTAATTATGTTATTACAGTTGTCCCAATTTTGCCCTTTTGCCCCTCCACCCTGGACCCCTTTCCCTCCAGCATCCCCCCTTAGTTCATGTCCATGGGTTATACACATAAGTTCTTTGGCCTCTCCATTTCATATACTATTCTTAACCTCCCCCTGTCTATTTTGTGCCTACCATTTATGCTTCTTAGTCCCTGTACCTTTTCCCTTATTCTCCCCCTCCCCGATGATAATCTTTTTTACCATATTCTAACTGTGCTCTTTTCACTTCCTTTATCACAAACAATCATGGAAGAGTTCCAAAAATATTGTAAAACACTGGATATCAAGTAAAAACATATAATATTCTATATGGATAAAATGCTGATAGCAGGAGCAATTTAAGACCTAACCTTCCAAAATTTAGAACTAAATTTCCTCCTCACCCAAGCTGGCCACACTGTCACTCTGGGTAAGCCAGAGGTCAATAGAAAAATAAGCCCTGGCTATAATACAAAGATACCTGTAGGTATCTTTACCTACAGGTAAAGAGAACTCTAATTATTTGGTCCCTGTCATATCGATGCTAGATAACTAAGGCTATCAATTGCCCTAAATGTCTCCATACAAACTAAACAGCCCTCAGCAAGTGACATCCACTCATGTGATTGATAGATTGCTTGCCATCTATAAGGGCAACACAGATACAATCTAAGTAGCCAGCATATGTAGATAACTAAAGATTTTACCATTTCCAAGATTAATTCATTCTTTATTGTGCTGCTATTGTTGTTATACAGGATGGGGCAAAAGTAGGTTTATAGTTGTTCATATGGAAAATAATGTAATAATTAACAAATAATAATACATACTGTTTTGCATACTCACAACTGTAAACATACTTTGCCCCACCCTGTGTTCTAAACATATATATCATAGCCTACAGTGGAATGAGACAAACCAAGTCGTCTGAAGTTAGCTCTCACAGTGATTCAAGAGAGAAGGTCACCCTCTTGGATATTAGTTCATGACACTTCCTAAAAATTATAAATTTCTGTGGGCTTTTAAAAATTGTGATTTAAGCAAATGGATCTAAGGGTTTTTTTGAAAGAGTGATGAAAATGTAAATTTTATTGTGATGCTAGTTGCACAACTGTTTAATATACTAAAATCCATTGAATGGTATATTTTAATTGAATGAATTATATGATATGCAAATTATATATCAACAAAGCTATTACTTATTTTAAAATTATTATTCAAACATCTTCAACAATTTATCTATATACACAGAGCCACTATTTCAAATTTCTTAAAGAAGAAATTCTTCTCTAAACCATATTTTGAAGGTAATTGAAGATAAGATATTATATCTTATCACTTATTTTATAGATAATTAAAATATGTTGACATTAACTTTGAGAAAACTCATTAGAATGTAAAATCTCTAGAGAAATCGATCCCGTAAGATTTCCATCCACAGAAGTAACAAGTTATGAAGTAGCTTCGCTGAAATTAATTCACAGATCACAGCTTTTAGGAAGAGTTTGGAAAGTTATTTCATAAATCATAAAATATTGGAGCTCGAAGGGGCCTCGAAGAAATCTAATGCAATCCTCCCACTTTCCAATAAGAAAACTTAGGGGAGAAAATAGAGAAGTGACCTGTTAAAGGAGATACATAAATTCATGGTTGAATAATACTAGAACACAGGCTTCTGAACTTTCAATCTGAGGCTCCTGTTAGGAAAGTGGATCTCAGCAACATGTAGCTGGAAAGCTTCCATTATGCTATGGTCATGAAATCAAAGCAAAGATCTTCTCCCCGCTCACATCTCCAATCTTATCTCATTTCACTCTTTTCTTGCTCACCATTCTCCAGCTCCTGTGGCTGTCATTCTGTTCCTCTTGCATAACAGAACTTTTTCTTTTCACAAATTGTTCACTCTGAGCAGAAAGCACTTTCTCCAAATGAATCCTTACATAACTGGTTCCTATGTATCCCACAAATCTAGTAAAGTGACAATTCTTTACAGAGGACTTTCCTAAATACCCTATTTAAAGTAACCATCTTCCACCACCAAGAGCCAGTCACTCTCCATCACAGACAGCACTGGCTTATTTCCTTTAATGGTTGCTATTGTCATTATCCTGTTCGTGCTTTTTAAAAATTAACACAGATTTCTCCCACAAGACTATAGCTTTTCACGGCAGAGTTCCTGGCACATGGTAAGTGCTTAATATATACAAGTCAAAGGAACAAATAAATCTCTGAAGTACTTCCTGAGCAGGCCTCCTATCACCTAATGACCAAATACTAAAATGCCCTATTTTCATTTCCTAGGAACCAATAAAAGCCAGAATGTGAGTCATGGGCACAGTAGCTTGACCAGGTTGCCCTCCCTAAGGTGTCCAGGAGTAAAAAGGATTCCGAGAGGTAAGCCAAACCAAAGTCCTCAGAGAATTAAGCTTGATATATAAGTTGATGCTGAGAAATCCGTAAGGCAGGAAGAGCATCAAAAATGAGAAAATGAAAAACAATGTCAAGAATAAGTAATAGTCCAGAGAAGACGTTTAGTAGTTCCTATGTGAAGACTGAAAATAGGGCTTAATTTTATTGGTTTGGGGACATGTGATGTGTGAATGGGTAGGACTGAACTGAAGCTAGATGGTCAGGACTGAAGTAAACCATAATTTTAAAAGATTCATTTCCCTTCCCACTCCCATAGCAGATTGATTGGCACTATGACATTCTGTTAAAGTTAAGGACAGCAGTTAGGGTCACTCCTTACCTTTGGCAGCAGTTTGACTATGAAAGTTCCATAGGAGAGATATCATATTTCATTCATCACTGCCTCTGGCACTATGCCATGCACACAGTAGATGCTGAATAAATATTTGTTAATTGAATAAACAATTCAATGAATGGACTGCTGTTCAGCAGGAATAACCAAGGCAGCACTCTAAAATTGTGCATGGGAAAGATGCAGAGTATAAGTTGACTCAATCTTTGGAAAGAGTTTTCCCTCTTTAAAGGTCAAGTTATACTCTAGTATATTTGGACACTGTATGCTAGCTGTGACTCACTCCTTGGCCTGCACCATCTTTGGGTGTCTACCCTCCTTTTCCATCTGAGCCTCTTTGAATCTTTCTATCCAGTTTTCAAAGAGGGTGTGGGACTTCCTCACTCAAAAGTATTTTGCTTCCTGGAGAAGGCATAGAGAACTATATATAAATGATCCATAGACTTAACTAAGCTTTGAAAGTAAACACTAGTTGTCCTTTAAGCATGGGGAATACCAAATTTGAAATAACACATAGCTCTTTAAAGGCCTGTCTGGGTTATAATGATGAATATTCTCATTTCTACCCACCTTTCTCCTTTCCTCCCCTCCTCCTTCCCTCCTTCCCTCCCAATTCCAAGGTTCTGTATGAGACATATCTAACAAAAAATTACTATCCCTTGGAAGTAGTGATAGAATTAGATGGTTTTTACCTACTCCCAGCATTGGAGAAGTACGAAACTACTTATTTCAATCTGTTTTCTTAAGAGAGATCAGGTGTGATTCTCTTCTTTGCCTGTATGCAAGCAAGTTTTTGGAATGAATTTAAAAGGACTGGTTACAGACACAGCTCCGAGCAGCCCTGTAGGCCTTGAGAGCCATTAAAAAGAACAGTTCCCTGGTAGGAATGGTATGGAGGCTTATGCTAGCATGTGAGAAATGAGAAAGGAAGATGATATCTATTTATTGAGCAGCTAATCTAAGGAAGTTTCACATGTGTTATGATGTTACAGAGCAAACAGAAGGTTCTCGAGACTGGCAAAACACTTCCACAGTCTCACTTTCTTGAACCTGAGGGGTCAGTCTTCCACGGGCAATTAAGATCCCGGACAAGCCCCCAAAAACTGTTACCGAGCAACAGAAAAGGTCCGTTATTGTCCGCCGCCTTATGGAAAGACATCTCTCAAAGCCAGAGATTTGTGAAAAGGAAAGGAAATGTTTATTAATGCTATACAGAGTTAAAGTAGTAACCTAACATCTCCATTAATATATCAAAGTCCTTCAGGATACCCACAGATGCCCACAGTGCTTCCTATCTCCCTCTGCCCTAAGTCAGGGTACCGTAATTGCAAGGAAGAGAAGCAAACGTCTGGGATCCAGGCTCTTGACATTGTCAGCTGTGTCGTCATCCAGGCAGGATCTCTGGTTAATCCAAAGCCATGTGGCACCTTCTCATGTCCCACTGGCAAGAGTTCTTTCAACCTTCTTCCAGGCTGTCTCTTGCTCCCAGGCCACACAGCCAAAGGGAGCACCCCAAAGCCGCGTGGTCCTCTTCTACCAAAGCTGTGGGGAAGGGTCCCCACTGTGGCAAAGCCTCGTGGCTCTCCCTCTTCACCAAAGCTGCAGGGGTCTGCACTCTGGTGAAACCACATGGAATCTCTCCCTCTGGCAAAGCTGTGAGAGGGTCTCCACTCGGGCAAAGCCTAGTGGCAATTCTCTGCTAAAGCCACATGGTGATTTTCCCTCATGGAGCTACGGGTCCTGCTCTCTGGTGAAAC
>PVKU01008228.1:0-76446 GCA_004027475.1 Anoura caudifer
ATTTAATCTTTGCTAACATTTAAATTTATTATTATTTATGCTTATTAGATTTCCAGTTTGGTTGTTGCCTTATATCCACAGTTTACGAAACTGGCTCATTTTGAAGCATTTAAAATACGAATAGTGTAGAATTCCTGCAACAAAAATAACATTGTAAATATAGGTAGTAAATAGTTTTCTGGTACGAATGTGAAATGTGAGTTTGCACAATTACAAATAAATTTGTGATGGGTGACTTTACAGAGGCTATTAAGAAACAAAAAAATTTGATGATGTATATATACCTGAATTGGATTTTGTTAGGCTAAACTTCTCTTTGTTCTTGTGTTTTTCTGTCATGGAATTTTACACAACTTAATACCTTCAGAGAGTTTGTGTTTTATTCAAAATACATTCATCATTATCAATGGAATATAAAGTGCTTCTATGTCTTTGTTTTTGGTTTCTTATTCATCCAGTAATGGTTAAAGAATTGTGTCCATCAGTTTTCTTCCCTGTGACTATTGGCAAAACTTTTTTGGTTCTGAATTCTTAACTGTGTTTAAATAAAGCTAAAGAAGAAACTCTGAAGACAGTGTCTTCAAATTCCTTTTATATCCTGTTAAATTGTGTTACAGTTCTTTGAGTAATGCACTGCAATAATGATTAATTTCACTCATATCATTTTTCTAGTCAGTTCCATTATTTTCCCATTTTTAAAATCAATTGTCTTTTTTTTAGTATAGATAGGAATAATGGTGAAGTAATTAGTAAGATAATCAAATGACAACATATTTCATGATACAGTAGGGGAACAGATGACTAAGATCCCACAATGTATCTTAGATTTTAAAAGGTATGGTAAAAGCCATATGACAATGGCATATGAATGTGTTTTATTGTATTTAAAAAAGTAAAATTTGTTATTTTTTAATGATCTTTGGAAGACTACTAAGAGAGAAAAAAAGTCATGAAATAACACTCCTTACGTTGTTAGAACTACTGAAAAAGGAAACTCAAAAACTAAAATTGGGTTCAGTGGATCCTGTTAGTATATGAAGAAATGAGCATGTTAACTTTTTTTAAGATGCTTATTAAGGTTTTGTTTTTATTTTCAAGTTTTTTTTAATGTTCTCTGAATTATTTCCCCCTCATAGAATCAGGTTTCTGCTTTTTCTGCCCGCCCACCCCTCCCCCGCACTTCTCTTCCCCCTTTCTCCTCTCATTTCTTTCCCGTTTCCCTCCAGTCTTGCTCTCATCTACTTACCCCTCTTTCCCTCCTCCCTCCCAGGTTCCCTCTTTCTCCCTCCCTTCCTTTCCTTTCTTCCTCCCCCCTTCCATTTTTGTTCCTTTTCTGGTAATTGCTGTCTTTACCTTTAAAAATGTAGGTGTGGTTTATTTCATATTACAGAAATGTGTCACCTTTGCTTTGTATAAGAAGTTTATTTTTCCAACTTGAATCAACTCTTCCTTGAATGGCAAATCTGATGGACACGGTTAGTACTTACATAGGGCGTTGATTGAGAGTGTCAGTCTAAGGTGGGTAGGAAGAGAGCTATCAGGCTGTGGGCCTGCTACCATGATAATGAAGGAGGGATTTATTCTGAGTGGTAACACAGTCATTACAGGCTACCACGTCCAGTTAATCAGTGAAAACAGCTAAGCTACAGGAAGCAGTGGGGTTCAAGACTAAGATGCTATGACTGCCTATCTGAAGTCTTTTTCACAGGGAGTGGGGTCAGGATGGGTGGACACTGAGACAGTGGTTCTGTGTGTGAACTTATAATTAACATTGATTTTGGCTCTACTTTTCACTTCCATTCTTAATGTCAGTGGCTCCCATCCACTGAAGCAAAAAAGCAGTAGCCTTTTTATAATATATTCTGGTTTGCAGTCTCCTCTGTTCATTTTATCTCTTAACCATTTAATCCCATCTTCCTGAAATTTGTTGATATCTTTTGTCCCTTACTTTTTTCTCTTCCCTTCTCTCCTATTACTTCACTGTTCTGGGTTTATTCTTTTCTATCTATACATTGTAATTACTAGGCTACCAGGAAGGCTAGGAGGTCAACACAATTGTTTCGTGTGGAATTATCTGAAACATATTAAAAGGCAGCATATGTTACAGTTTTACTACCACCAAATTTGAATGTTTTCATGGAAACTCAACTATCATTAAATTTTACCAGCTTAACCTTTTAGAGGTCACAAGCAAATCACTTTCCCACTTGAGTTTGTTGTTGTATATATAGTTTTCAGTGAATTGTTTGCTCATTTGAATTGCATATTTACTGTGAAATTCTAGGTTTTATAACCAGTTTTCATAGGATCTTTCTGCAATATATTGACTCATCATCACATCTGTTGCAAATATCTTCTGGTCTTTTACTTTCACTCTAAATGTATATTATGTTATTAATGATATATTTAATATGTTTATCTGCATCATGATTTTTTTAACTCTGAAGTAATAAAAAGTTATTTTTAATGAATAAATAAACATTTTATTTATTTTTTATTTGTTATTGATGTTCGAATACAGTTGTCTCCATTTTCCCACCACCGCTTCCCCCCACCCCACACGCCCCCACCTCCCACCCTCGATCCTATTACCATTTGCCATTCTAGATAATTTATATTAAGATTTTAATTTTTGTTTTACCAAATTTAGTTTTTGTGGAACACTTGCAAAATAATTTTGTAGTGCATTCTGACAGCAAAGGAAATGTCTTTGTGTTTTTATCTTAGAAGGGAGGGATAAAGTTCGTTTGATATTTTGAACTGGGCATATTGTTACTTTGTTAAATCCGTGGAAATACTAACAATCAGGTAAAATATTTTTGTATTTTCCAGATTATTGTTCGGTTGTTACAATTGTGGACCAGACAAATGTAAAGTTAACCTGCCTGCTCTTTAGTGGAAATTATGAAAGCCTTCCAATAATTTATAAAAATGGAGATATTGTTCGCTTTCACAGGCTGAAGGTATAATTCATACTGTCTAGAACTTTTATATTTTTGAAGAGAACTCTGTATTGTTCACTAAAATTAGTACTAATTATGCGGTTGCTTTGTTAGAACATGACATCAAGCATTGCAAGAAATAAGAAGAAATGTAAGTTGTATCAGACTTCAGATAATTTATAATAGGAAATCTCTTCATTTGAACAAACTGTCTTCCCCTCCTTCCACGGGAAATGTATTAGATGACGTGATTCAAACTGGTTACATTCTGTTTTCTTCAAAATGTAGATTAGTGTTGTAAATCTTTTCCATGTAGAATTTGATAAGGAACTTCGTTTTTAAAAAAAGTCTTAGGTCAACAACAACAGAAGTGTATGGGTATTGGGAGATTGTATTATTTTCTGTTTGCTATATTAATTCAGGTACAAGAAAGCATTGAGATACTAAATATAAAATTTTAAAAAGTTGATCATAATTTATGAGAAATGCATTAAAATATGAACAAATACTTTTTCATGTTTTTTAGGTATTTTTAAAGTTATGCTAACAGTTAAATAATTAAATATAAGAAAGCCCTTGGTGTAAAAACAAATCTGTTAAATAGTGTGTGATTTTTTAAAACTCTGCCTTACAGTACTTGATTGTTCTCAATCTCTTAGGTTTTAAGCATTTTTATCACTTTATTGTTCTTCTTTTTACATGGGTTTCCATGCAACCCTTTCATTATCCTGGTTTTCTATTTTTTTAATACTTCAGTTAGTCTCTGTCCCTCATGGTCAGCATGATGCTTATAAATGAGCACAATATTCCAGGTGTGTTCTGTTCTTAGGTATGATGAGAATTACCTCCCTTGTTCTATCTGTTCCTTTTTCCCTAAGAATAGACGAACAGTAGAGAATGTATGAAGATAAAAGTAGAACTTTTTAAATCTCTATTATGGGTTTATTCAAACCTTACTAAATAGCTTTTTTCTCACACACTGTTGGGGCGTGAAATACTTATATTCGTACAATTCATCCTTTATGGTCATACTTTTTATGTCCTGTTGAAAAACTCTGTCTGCTCTACCTGATGGAGATGGCTCCTAAGTTTTCCTTTAAGTCGTTTATTGTTATTCTGTCTTATATGTAGATCTGTAATTTTCTTTTTTTTTTAATTTCTTGGTTAATTAAAGTTATGCTGCCTCATGAAAACAGGAAGTGTCCCCACTTTTTCAATTCCAGAGAGCTTGTGCAAGATTTCCTTTTTGTCCTTACATGCTTGGAATAATGCACTGATGGTGCTGTCTGAGTCTGGTGATTTCTTGATCGATAGGTTTTTATTAACTAATTAAAATGCTTTGATAAACTTAATTTTTGAAAAGTTTGTGTCTATTTTACTGAAATTGTTAAATTTGTTGATATAAAGTTGTCATAATATCATTTATTTTTACATGTTTTAGGATTTGTAATGATAAATTCATTTTTTTGCCATCTTCATATTATAATATATGTTCTGTTTTTTTCCAAATCAGTCTTCCTAGGCTTATCATTTTTAGTAATCTCTTCAAAACCAAGCTTTTCACTTTGATTTTTCTTTATGTATATTTTGGTTTTTCTTATGTTTTTCTTCTGCTTTCCTTGGGTTTGAGATATATTTGTGTAGCTTCTTGAGTTAGAACTCTGAATCTCTGATTTTCAGCCTTTCTTAATTTGTAAAATACTCACTTATGCCTATAAATTTTTCTCTATGTACTAATTTAGATTTAGTCAACAAATTTTAATGTTTAATTTTCAATATATTTTCTAATTTCCAGTCGATTGCTTCTTTGAAATCAATATACTTCTATAAATACATTTATAAGTATACTTTAAATTATTTATTACAATTATTTTATTAAAATGCATTTTTAATATTCAGGTTATTTTATAGTTAGCTTTTTATTATTGCTGTATGTTTTGGTCAGAGTACAGACTTTGAAATGTTTAATATTTTGAAATTTGTGCATGTTTACTTTATACTCTACAAATGATTTTCAACCTTTTTTGTCCATGGCAAACATAAACTAATTACTAAACTCTGCAGCACACTAAAAATACATATTTTTTGCTGATCTAAAAAAATAGATATAATTTAGAGTCTTTCACACTGGATAGCTATTGTTGTGTTAGTTTTCTTTCTTTTTCTTCTTTTCCTTTCTTTTTTCTTTTTCTTTTTTTTTGACAGTCTAAGGGAAAATAGGTCAGTGACCCTGACTAAACAAACAATCAGGTATTGCATGTTTTAAACTTTCTCACTACACATCATTTTGCCTCTTGGGGCACGCTGGTTGAAAAATCACTCTTTTAGCATTTAGTTCATTTTAGTAAATGATCTGTGAACACTCAAGTGAATCTTGTTTGGCACCGTGCTCTATAAGTATAAATTAGATTGTGTTTGTTAATTGTTCAGACCTATATTCTTTCTGATTTTGTGCATACTTATTTTATGAGTTATTGAAAAACATCTTTTGAAGACTCCACTGTTATAGAGGATTTATCTTTTTCTACTTGGATTTAGGCTCACTTGTTTAATTACATTTTATGTTTTTTCTATGTCAAGGTTGCTGTATAGTTTTACGTGGAGATTTCTTCCTATAAGATAGATTTCTCTACTGCTATGAAATGTTCCTATTTAGATCTAATAGTGTGTCTTACACCCTTTGTCTTGATAGCTCAACTAGTTTTGAATAGCCCTAAAAGGTTTTTTTGCTTTTTTTTTTAAGTTGGACAAAGCTATTAAAAATACAAACATGTCTCATCTTGTGAGGGTTTCTTTTTTGTGTGTGTTTTGTTTATTTTTTGTTTGTTTGTTTTTGGGCTTTTTGACTCATCAGAATTTGGAGATCATTGTTCATAGTGAAAATATAAATAAAACAAGAGTCAAGGTCTCTGTTTGTCTTTTCAACAAATATTTTTTGAATGCCTCTTTTGTACAGTCATGTTTTAATAAAGAGAGACAGACACTTTTTAAAAGTAAATGTGTAAGCCAAGGTAAGTTCAGATAATGGTAGCTGCTATGAAGAAAATAAAACAAAATTAGAAAAGGCCTATCTGATGAGGAGGCATAAGACTCAAATCCCAAATGGTGGGGAAGAGAACTTGTGTTGAGATACGAGGAAGAATGTTTCCAGGCAGCGGGAAGAAACTATAGGTACTAAGGTTCTGGGACAGTCATTAGCCTGGTATTGGAAGAACAGAAAGAAGGCCGTGATGGATCTTAGTCAACTAACTATAGGGGAAGGCAGTGCAAGATGAAACTGGGTAGGAAGGTAGAGGGTAGTCCATACATTGCCTGTGATAAGTAAGTTGTTTAGATTTTATTCTGTTCAGTGGGAAGTCATTGGAATGGTTTAAATAGAATGATTTAATTTATATTTTGAAAAAGCACTGATATTTCTGTGGGCAATGAATGGATTTTAAGGAATAGGCATGAATGTAGATCTGTTCTGAGGTTGTTTCAGTTTTACAATCTTGAGATGGGGATGGCATGACTAGGGTGGTTACCTTAATGGTCAGCAGAGGTGGACTTTGGTCAACAGTATAGACTAGTGAACAAGGAATTCATGATACAAAGAAAGATGAACACAGAACCAAGAATGACTGGAAATTTAAAGCCTAAATCAAAAAAGAACAGCAAATACATAAATAACAAAACCCATTTAAATATGTGTAAAACAAGTTAACTGATCAATTATGGGACAAGTATGATTAGAATCTACAGAGTGAACTTATGTCTTTGAGAAATTAACTGGTGCTACATGAACCCTACTGCTATAAAGATCCAAAAAATGGACAAAATATATGAGACAACTGTTTTTAGGCATTGGACAACAGGCATGTGTGATCAGAGAGAAGAGAAACTGATAAAGTAAGTCACCTGGTCATCACAGCTTTGCTTGCTGCCAGTTTTCCAGCCACTGCACAGCGCACTGAAGTGCAAGCAGAAAATAGTGGTCCTGCTAAGCTGAGGCAGCCAAGGTCAGAGTCAAGGCAGCTGGGATCTTCAAGACAGTTCACCAAAGAGGGCAGAATTATACTAAGAGAGCAGCCAAAAGTCTGCTAGGTAGGGTGGTTGCCCATGAACACTTGGACGAAGCTGGGCTGTACATGGATAGGATAAGACTACCTAAGGATGACAAGAGCTGCTCTGTGGTTGAACTTAGTAGTTAAACATGAAACAGACACTATATGTGTAGCACTGGGATGCTGGAGGTCTAACCTAGTCAGAAATAAATTTATTAATACCTCTTTAGTATGTTAGCTGTTCAGCTGAGACTAAAAGTTCTCACGTTACAAAGGACCAAATGCTAGAGTAAAGCCTACTCTAGACGTGTTTATCAAAGCCTAAAACGAGTTCCGTGGGGAAGATGATATTGCAGGATGAGTCCCACCAAGGCAGAAGGACTTTGGGAAACACTTTGAGCTTTCCACAGCTTCATTCTAATGAAGCATAAAGCCATTCCTTTATAAGTGCAAGGCGATGAGCCAGCAACTGAAGTGCCGATAAAAACAAGAATCAGTGTTGATCAGAAGGAGGTAACAAAATTCAGAGCCTTCACAGAACATCATCCACAATGTCTAATAAAGATGAAAAAATGCTAGTCATGAAAAGAAATAGGAAAATATTACCCGTAGTCAAGGAAAAAAAAAAAAACCCTGTTAACTCCAAACCAACTTCACAGTGGCCCAGATGTTACATTTTTAAAAACAAGTCTTTAAGGCAGTCATAAATATTTTCAAAGAATTAAGCAAAATAAGCTCAGTAAATTAAAGAAACTGGTTTATGCAAGATCAGAAATTCCTGTAAGAACTGGAAACTAACAAAGAACCTAGTTGAAATTGAGTAACTGAAAAGATCAGCAAATGAAATGAAATGAAACATTTACTGGATGGACTAAACAACAGATCGGACATGTTAATGTTTACAAGAGGATAAATCAACAGAAATTACGTCACCGGAAGAACAAGGATTAAAGAAAAATTGACAGACCCTTAGGGATCTGTGGAATAGTATCACATGGTAAAACATGTCTGTGAGATACAGGAGAAGAGAATGGGAATGTGAAAAATATGTATAGAAATAAGGACCAGAATGTTTTCCTAATTTGATGGAAAATACTGACTTATAGATCCAAGAAACTAGGTATTCTCTGTGCATGGTACCACAAAGAAAAACACATCTAAACAAATCATGGTGGCATTGAAATAGAAAAATCTTGAAATCAGCTGTTGTAGAAATGACACATTTCACATTAGGAAACAATGATACCAGGCATCTTTGATTACTTACCATGAATAACAACACCTAGAGAACAAAGTCATGATGGATTTTAAGTGGTGATAAAAAATTTATTCACCTAGAATTTGATATCCAGATACCAAATACCTTACAGATTAGGGTAAAATAAAGATATTTTTATGTAATTGAAAATGGGAGCATCCATAATTAGCACATCTTCATGACAAAGAAAATGGTAAAGGTTGGTGTTCAGGGTAGAGAGGAATGCTGCTGTTAGAACCTTGGTCATCAGGAATGACAAAAATTGGTTAATTACTGAGCAAATACACCGTTTTGAATTTCTAACTATAATTTTACTAACAGATAAATGGCTATTTAAAAGAAAAAGGATAATACTGAAAGGCTAGGTGTGTAAAACATGTAGAAAAATATGACAATAACAGTGCAAGGGATGGGTGGGGTGGTTGAAAGGAATTACACACCTGAGAGATTCTGACCTTCAAGAGTTATTATACTTTCAGTAAAAAGTATAAAATGGGGATATGAAAAATAGGTATGTAGTAGAACAATATTTATTACAAATCGACTGAGATGTTAAGAATTCATAGCTAAGAAGTAAATGGAACACTAATATGTTCAAAGTAAGGCAGGAAATAAACAAGTTTTTTAAAGGAAGTAAGGAAAATGAGGAGGATAATAGACTTAAATATAACCATTCAATAATTACATTCATGTAAATGGACTAAATACTCCTTTTGCAAGGAAAAAATAGGCTGATAAAAAGCAAGAATCAGCCCTGACTGGTGTGGCTCAGTGGATTTAGTGCCAGCCTGTGAACTGGAAAGTCACTGGTTCAATTCCCAATCAGGGCCTGGATTGTAGGCCAGGTCCCTAGTTTGGGGAGTGCAAGAGGCACCTGATTGATGCATCTCTCACACATAGATGTTTCTCTCCCTCTCTTCCTCCCTTCCCCTCTCTCTAAAAATAAATAAATTTTTTTTTAAAAAAAGCAAGAATCAAATATATCTCTACAAGAAATGATGAAAATAAGTTGGAAGTAAAGCTATAGAAAAGATATACAAAGCAAACAGTAAGCCTTAGGAAAATAACTACATTAATATCAGAGTTTACAAGAGATCAGAAAGGAGGAAGCATTTTTTACAAGGTGAAAAAAGGGGGTGCTTTATAAAGATGTAACTATCATAAATGCACGTGCATCTAATACCTGAGCTTCAAATTCAGAAAGGTAAGACCGCGTATCTCAGCTCTTAACTGCATTGTATTGACTTCAAACTCATATTTTAGGTGTTCTAGTTTTCTGTGTTACATTCTTAAGTAATTGTCACTTGTTATTTTTCATTCTATAAATTAAAACTAATAAATGTTAAAGTATAAGCTTGATGAGTTTAGGGAGTCTAACATGTAGCTCTTTAAAAAATAGGAATTTTGCATAGTGTTTTACAGTTTACATGGTACTTGGGGATCTTGATAGAGCCTAGTTGATTTTTATATTTCATATGCTAATTAAATGAAATATTAAATAATTATGTCCTCTATTAACTCTACTGGCAAGTTTTTATGATCTCTCAAGGTTTGCATCAGTAAGCAGCTTTGTATGTTTCTGTTTTGTTTTCTACTTTGTCCCACTTTCTTAGATCCAAGTATATAAAAATGAGACTCAAGGTATCACCAGTTCTGGCTTTGCGTCTTTGACATTTGAGGGGACTTTGGGAGCTCCTGTCATACCTCGTACGTCAAACAAGAATTTTAACTTCACAACCGAGGACCACAAAATGGTAGAAACCTTACGTGCTTGGGCATCTACTCATATTTCACCTTCTTCTGCATCAGTAAAATTGTGTGATGTTCAGCCAATGCAGTACTTTGACCTGACTTGCCAACTCTTGGGCAAAGCGGAAGTGGATGGAGCATCATTTCTTCTAAAGGTAGTTATTTTTAAATACTTGGAATTATAAGTTAGCACCACCCACATGTTCATGAAGAGCTTATATTTTCGCATTCTGATGGACTAACTATTCATACTGCGTGTTATATTAAGAACCTAAAATCTAACCTACCATTTTTGATAAGCCTGGATATCCATGCAACTCTACTCTTGAATTTCTCTTCTTTATCCTGTACTTCTAGAGAAAAATAGTATTATCAGATCTGTATTTTAAATGTAGTATAGTTTGTGTTCTCTTTATTTACGCATTCATTTTAATACTAATGAAGCATTTATTTTTATTTTAGTACTAATAAAATATGTATTTCTTATTTTAATACTTTAAAAACATTACTGTTTTTTAGTTGTAGTTCTACGTATGCATATTTCTGATTGCCTGCCATGTTAGCCTTTCTTCCCTTTTACTTTCTTGGCCATTCGATGTTCAGTTTTTGTCCCATGTCATTTGCTTGCTTCCTGGGTAGATCACAGATAGTTTTGGAATGTTTATTGCTCTAATGTTTTGTTTTGTTTTTAAATCAATGGGATAAAAAAATGACATAAGACCCATCTAATCTTTGTTTGCATCTGTGCCGCTTGAGTCATGAATAGTTTTTGGAGAAGATAGTTTTCTTATGTCCGCACCTGCCCATCGGAGGCAGATTTCATTTAAACAAACACTGTTTCAGCCTAGCACCTGTGGTTGTTTCTTTGGCTTCTACTCTTTGGAACAGTAGGACAAGAAAGGCCTGCTGTGGGGCTGGGACAGATATTGGGGTTTAGCATTATTACCACTTACACCTTACCCACACTGAGGAATGGTTAGGTTAGAAACCATTGAGCATGATGTGAAGTGTTTGAAGTTGAAAATAGCATGTTTGTATATACATTACTCTAAAAATCTAAGGCATGCTATAAAGTTAAATAAGTCAAGTATGAAAAAGCTGAAGCTAAAACTGCAATAAAAGCATCCTAACAAAATTAGAAAAGAAACTTAGGTCAAGCAGGCATGATTTCTGCCCAAAGTTATGCCCTTAACGTAAGAGCGTTTACTGATTGCCGAATGCTTCCAGGGACACGGCCTGTGCTGGGTGGAGAACCGGACGCTCTCTTTTTGACGGCTGTGTCATCAGAAAATTCCAAATTCTGGCGTAAAACCAGCCACCTTTTAGCTGACCTAGCTGAATCTACATTTTCTCTCTAAAACAACAATACATATGTCTCCATCCCATTTTTATAGATAGCCTTTTCAGATCAGGGAAAACAGCTATCATGTAGATGTTATTTTAAATACAGCATTCAGAAGTAAAGGTAAGAAATCACATTAATAAGACCTTCTTGAGGACAGTTTAAAATAAATATCAAGTCTTTGTATACTCTCTGACTCAATTCTGTTTTCATAAATTTGTTTTACAGTTATAATTTAAAATGTGGAAAAATACATTTAAAAGATATTTAATCTACCCTGGCTGGGTGTAGCTCAGTGGAATGAGCATGGGCCTTTGAAGCAAAGGGTCACCGGTTCGATTCCCAATCAGGGCACATGCCCGGGTTGCAGGCCAGGTCCCAGTAGGGGACACATGAGAGGCAACCACACACTGATGTTTCTCTCCCTCTCTTCCTCCCTCCCTTCCCTTCTCTCTAAAAATAAATAAGTAAAATCTTTTTAAAAAATTAAAAATAAAAGATATTTAATCTTCTATTTATTATAGTAACAAAATTAGAAAAGACTCAGATACTAACAATAGGGAATTATTTGAAATATTTATGTATTACAGAATACTCTGTGACTATAATATGACATTGTAGACATATATTTATTAAGATAGATATGCATGTGTTATTCTATTTAGTGATTAATGCAGCTTTTATATACTAAAAATATTGTATGTACATAGCAAACATATTGAAAAGAAAATATAGCAATATGGTAATCACTCTCTTTATACCTGGGAAGTTGAATTTTAAGTGATTTTTTCTTCTGAAATTGATTTTCCTACTGCAAACCAGAAATAACTTTTTAAAATTATGTTTAAAAACGAAAAGAGCCAGATGTTCTCCAAATGAGATCTGGTCAGCACAGAGTACAGGATAATTATATCCTGTCTCAGTCTAGATATGATATTAATATTGGTCCCTTTGTTAGTGACCTTGATGCATTCATTTTAATTATTCTAGTAGACATGTTACACCAGTGGTTTGCATTAAAATCATGGTTTGATAGATCTGTACACCTACTAACATTAATCCACATTTTTTTCTATTCTAGTTACACAACCTACTTTCTGAGCAGTAAACTCTTCAATTAGATTTACTTTAAGTCCTCACATTTCTTTGATATGCACAGCTTCATCTTCTTAGTGTTTTGTTTGTTTTGAACAGTCAGAGATCGTTTGGAAGCCAGAACTGGTAGATAGTTTTTGTATCTAATTTGTAATGTGATTTACAGATAAAAAATAACATAAAGCGGAAAATCATTACATTAAAGGGATTGTCCTGGTTTTCACCAGTTATTTGTAGGGAAACAGCAGAGGAATGCTGTGTAAGTAATCTAAGAACAAGACTGAATATTATATAAAAAATCACAGTCATTATCACAAATTTTTTAAAGCTGCCATAATTTACTATGTAATTTATATTAATACATAGTAGTTTTTGTCAAGATCTTTTTTTCTTCTTTTGTATGAAATACTTGACTCAGGAGTTAGAAATAAATTTAAATCATTTTTAAAAATTAGCTGGTTAGATTTGTATCACCAGTATTATAACACATTATGAAAGAAATTGTGGGTTAAAATTTGAAAGTTATTTTATCGGTAATTATGTATTTCTTTTCAAACTCAAATGTAGTAGAATTCATTGTGAGATATTTGTAACTTAACAGTGAATCTTAAGGTAATAATTATGCTAATAATTTTGCCATATAAAAATTACTACAAATATTTATTCCTCAAAAATAGACATTAAAGAATACATTCTTTTGACTAGAATCAATAATTGTATAAATTGAAATGTGTTACAAACCAAAAACTTGGATGTTAAAAAGATAGTGTTCCCCATATCCTGTTGTTTCAAGGAGAAATGAATTATAATTATAGTTTTTTAAGAATATAATGTTAATAACAATTTTTAAATATGTAGTGAAAAGTTTTTCTCAAGTTCCTCTCTTGACCCTATCTTCTCATTCTCTTCTTCCAAAAATTAGATAACCACAAAGTGAGTTTCTTGAATATCTTTTTTTTTAATAAGAGAAAGGAGAAAGTAGGGAGAAAGTGAGGGAGTGAAACATTGATGTTTGAGAGAAACATTGATCAGTTGCCCCTCACACACTCCAAACTGAGAACGTGGTCTGCGACTCAGGCATGTGCCCTGACTGGGAACTGAACCCATGACCTTTTGGTTCACAGGACATCACTCAACCCACTGAGCCATATCAGCCAGGGCTTGAATATCTTTTCAGACATATTTTAGTTCATATATAAATATTTTTTTCTCCTTTTATATGCATATGATAGCAGATTATACATACTACTCTCCCTTTGCTTTTTTAAATTATTTTTACATAAAGATTCTTCTACATCACCACCTAAAAAGTTCTTGTATTAGTTTACTAGGGCTGCCATAATAAATTACCATAAGCTGGGTTGCTTATGGTAACGGTGTAAATGCTGCCCTGGCTGGTGTAGCTCAGTGGACTGAGTGTGGGCCTGCGAAGAGAAGCATCACTGGTTTGATTCCCAGTCAGGGCACATTCCTGGGTTGCAGGCCATGTCGCCAGTAGGGGGTGTGCTAGAGACAACCACACATTGATGTTTCGTTCCCCCTTTTTCTCCCTCCCTTCCCCTCTCTCTAAAAATAAGTAAATAAAATCTTTTTTAAAAAGAAAAAAAATAAAATAAAATGGCATAAACATATTATTTCAGAGTTTTGGAGGCCTGAAGTCCAAAATCAAGATTTTGGCAGGGCTTTGCTCAGGAGCAGTTTTTCCTTGCCTCCTCCTAGCTTTTGGTGGTTGCTGGCATTCCTTCGCTTGCCAGGTGCATCACTCCAGTCTCTGCCTCCCTTATCAAATGGACTTCTGTCCCTTTATGTCTCCTTCTAAGGACACAACCATATTGGATTTAGGACCTACTCTAATCCAGTATGACTTCATTTTAACTAATTAGATTTGCAGAGACACTGTTTCCAAATAAGATCACATTCAAAGTTTCCACATAGACAGGAATTGGGGGAGGGGGAGCATTATTCAATTCAGACTTCCCAGACGTGAAATTGCTGGGTTAAAAGGCAGTTCCATTTTCCATTTTGTGAGGAAACTCCATACTATTTTCCAAAGTGTTTGCACCAGGGTTCCCTTTTCTCCACAACTGCACCAGCACTTGTTGTTTGCTGATTTATTAATGATAACCATTTTGGCAGATGTGAGGTGGTATCTCATTGTGGTTTTAATTTGCATCTCTCCAATTGTTAGTGATATTGAACTTTTGTTCATATCCAAAGAATTCTGAAACACCGATTCAAAAGAACTTATGCACCCCTATGTTCATAGCAGCATTACGGTAACCAAGATTTGGAATCAGCCTAAACACTCACCGGTGGATGAGTGGATAAAAAAAGCTGTGGTACATTTACACAATGGAATACTACGCCTCAGTAAAAAAGGAATTCTTACCTTTTGCGACAGCATGGATGGAACTGGAGACTATTATGCTACGTGAAATAAGCTGGGCAATGAAAGACAAATACTATATGATCTCACTTATAACTGGAATCTAAGGATCAAAATAAACTGACAAAAAAAGTAGAATCAGAGACACAAAAACAAGGAATAGACTGATAACTATAAGAGGGGATGGGAGAGGATAGGACTGATTGAAATAAGGTGAATGGATTAGACAAAGAACATACAGGAATCTTCCATGGAGATGGACAGCGGTGTGGGATTGACGGGAAGGTAGGGCTGGGGCAAGGGGGTTTTAAAAGGAGGAAGAAGTGAGACAACTTGATGCGGACCCTGGCTCATGGGGTCCACCATTGTGAATGAGACATTAGACAAATCCGCATGGACTACCGAGTCCTGTGGAGGAAAAGGACTGCATGGCGACTCTCTCAAGGGGAGAGCTCCCCGTGCCCGTGCCCTTGCCCAGACAGGCTTTTATTGGGTTTAATTTGCACAGGAATACAGGTAAAGTTCATTAATCATTATCAGTCAGTAAGGATCAAACAATGGAGAGCATACAAAGAACTACGAGGGCTTATTCTGAGTCAGGGTCTGTTAGCTAAAAAGCTACAATACAAAACTTTGGGGAACAAAACCCATCTCCTGCTCGGACCCTTATCATTTAATTGAGAACGTTCTTAGCAAAGCAGGTTTCACAGGATTTTATGTATTCTTTATCAGGCTTGATCACCCAGGGAATCTGCCCTTTCCAGCACAGGGCTGCATCCACCACCAGCATTGTTTTAGGCTTAAGGCATTGTCTCAGGCTTAAGTCAAACAGGGTAACCAAGGCAACCAAGAGATTAGGAGATTTCTCCGGACAGAATGAGGACTCAGGCTATGTTAGGATAGCAGAGGAGCGAGGGTCCATCACCCCCATTTGCTGTAGCTCCCCAAGTCCCTTTTGGGGGCCTCCACATGATTGTGTCTGTCTTAGGTCATTCCCCCCTTGGGGAATCTTACCCATCTTTGGCTAACCGACCAAGCATTGGGGGCCAGTTATGGATGAAGCAGAAGCGGTGTTCCTGCCAGGGAGATAAGCTTTGTCTCCTTAGTGGCTTACAAACCCAAGGTCACTCACTCAGCCTTACCCATGGGGGGGGGGGGTTACAGTTCCTGAAACCAGGCAGGGTGGTTCCGAACAACTATAATAGGATAAACATTTTTAAACATTAAAAAAAAATAGAAGTATGCCACCTTAACTTGGTAAGTAATTTCTGTCATATGGTAAATAGACAATATTTAGTGCTTGAATTCTGGAGTCAGTAATGCCAGAAACAAGAGAGAAGACCACTATTTCTCTATTATAAAATGTTGTTATCCCACTAAATCCAAAAAATAAATATATAAGATAAAATGTTCAGGAAGTCTTAGGGAATTCACTAAGATAAGAAAAAGAAATGAGCATTTAACTATTAGAAAAAAGGAAAAAGTTAGTACTCAAGATATAAAAACCCCAACAATTAACTGAAGCTATTTGGATAAATAAAGTGATTCAATCAGCTAACTGATTTAAGACATTAGTAAAATACCGCTCTCCTACATATTGTTAATAGATAGAACAGATAATTGAACAAAAGATCTTTCAGAGTCTCAATGGCTGTGAAATGGGAAAGTTCATGCAAGAAATACCTGAACTTCTATGAAGAAAACTACAAAACTACTGAGGAACTTTAAAGAAAACTTGAATTACTGAAAGATTTTTTATTTTTTCCTAAGTGTTTATAAATAAAATTCAATTTTAATTAAAGCCACATTCTTGTTTTTTAAATTGAGTATAATTCTGAAGTTTACTGGAAATATTAAATGATCAGGAATAAAGTGAGAAAGGCTTAACAAAGGAAACTAAGTGGGAGGTCCACGTTAGGTATTAAAATATGTGATACAATTATAATACTTAAAGCTATAGTAAGACTGATGAGTGGAAAACATTAGGAACCTCAGGAATGGTCTTCTATTATATCTATGGTAATTCAATACATGATAAAAATAACATTTCAAATTGGTAAAGAAAGATTGTGAAAACTCTGATTTCTAGGTAGGTAAAATTGGAGCATAAAAGCAATATAGCAACACTGGGCCTGCTCATTCCCTCCCTCAAAAGACTTGTGGATTGGTCTGTAAAACCATTTTAAAGTCACAAAAACAGTGTGAGAACAAATTCCAAGTGTAGAAAAATGTTGGTGACATATGATATTACTGCTCCCAAAGTAATTGTAACTGGTTCTTTGAGTTATTTAGGGAACAGAATGAGTAACACAAACTCCTACTTATTTGTAACTTAGCAATGTCACCATTATTCAGTATTTCTTCCTCTATAAACTGACACTGGCAGACACCTTCTCTGTACAAATGTAGTGGGTTTTTTTTTTTTTTTTAATCCAAATAGCCTGTTTACATCAGTCCAGCCAAACTTCTGACATGCAGAGGCATTCTCACCTCGTCCCAAGTGTCTTGTCATGAGCTTTTATAGTGCAACATAGCCCAGGTCATCTCTTCAAACCCTAGCACAGTGCAGGCTGGCTCACGTCTCGAGGATGGGGTGGTGCACCCACCTCTCCTGCGCCCTGTTCCTGACCACCTTACGTGGCAGTTAGCACACCTCCTCCTTTTCTACACCCGTGATGTCCACTCATTCGTATTCATAAGCAACATGCTCGTAGCTGTACCTGTAAAGGCCTTTCCCACATCAGAACAAACTGAACAAACATTACTAAAAGCTAGGAATTTATACTTTAGAATATTAGCAAAGATACTCATAGAAGTTTATATACAATATGATAATTACTAAGTTATTTAAAATAGTATGAAAGATTTAAAACTACTCAAGTGACCAATAAAGGGATTATTAGTTTAATAAATTTGTTTGTATCCATACCATAAAATAATATGAAGCCATTGAGAATCCTATTATATAGAAGAATATTTAAATTCCCTGATAAATTGCTCAACAATATGCTACGAAACAAAAAAGCAGAATATAATGCCAGTTTTAAAAAATATATACAGAATAAAAAAGATAAAGTAAGTTTAACAATTTGCTAACATTTTTCCTATGGTCATAGTAGTTTGATCATTTTTATTTACATTTTCTGTATCACCTGTCCATATGCAGTTCTTTTACAGTCAGAAAAGGATACACAGCATGTTTAAAGTTTGGCAGGTATTTACTTTTAAGTTATGTTGTCAGCAAATAAAACTCTTTCAGCCTCCACAGATTTATAAAAGGTGATTAAACTCTGCTCTCCTCTCTCTGGCAGGTGTGGGATGGCACCCGGCCACCATATCCGTCCTGGAGAGTCTTAATACAAGACCTTGTTTTTCATGGCGATTTGAGTCACATCCACCGGCTGCAGAATCTGACAGTAGACATCTTAGTCTATGATAACCATGTTCAAGTGGCAAAATCTCTGAAGGTGATGTTGAGTGGCAAACTGTTTGCTATTTTTTATTTTTATAAATTTGGGCATAATCACATTTATACGTGATATTTGAGGTCTAGAAATTAACTCCAAATTTATATTTTCTTTATTTTTTAATTTGTGAAATGTACAAAATAAATTGTGTGCATTAAAATACAGTGGCGTGAAAAGTTTTTTAAAAGTAAAGAACACTTCCTGGATATCTTAAATGTGTACACAGTTATACTATGAAAATAAAGAAAATTTATTGTTTAAGAAATATTGCTTGACAATGACATGATTTATGAAATATTTGTAAAGTTAAACATTAAGCTTTGTTAATTTTTGGCTTGATAAAAATCTAGCCTTTGTACTTATTAGTTTAAGAAATTATTAATCCACCTCTACTATCATATTGTATCTTCATTTGTATACATGTACTTTTCACTGTTTTGGGGTATAGTTTCAGGTAAAAGTAAGTACACTGTTTATATATGATACCTTTTGCTTAGTAATACTTTAAGGAATTTTTTTCATTTTATTATATCTTACTTGCAAATACTCTTTGCAGCAAAGAATGACATCATTAATAACAACAATAATAATAGTAGCATTTGTTAAGCCTTTCTTCTGTTTTTAGCATTATCCTTTGTAGTAGGAACTACCATCATTCCCATTTTATGAATGAGAAAACAAACACTCAGAGGTTAAGCCCAAGAATTCACAGCTACTTGGGTGAAACCAGTATTTGAATCTACACTGTCTGTTTCCAGAGCCAATTTTTTTAACCAGTATAAAGAAATGATAAAGATTGCAAATAGTGCCATCCCACCTTTAGGGAGTTAGTTATGCAGCTTACTTGTAGGAAATTCTACAACCTACTCATAAGAAGGAAACTAAAAGTGAATTGCAGTTTTTTAGAACTGAATTTTAGTACCCAGTTTTCCTTTGCAAATACGTGTATTTGGAGGAGGAAATATTTCCACTTGTACATTGTGTTAAACTTAACCCAAATCAATCAATTAGTTTGAAGTTAGGCTCTCGGAAGGCGATAACTGCACTTTCTTATTTCTTTATGCCTGTGTGCAAGCACGTGTTCTGACACATTGGAGAAAGTTGACTTTTGAAGGTGTATCTTGGATGCTTTTCCCTGATTTTTATCTACATTGATTAGTTTATTTTGAAGTAATGTTGATGCTAGTTCTAAAGTCTTCTAAAAATGTAGGTTTCTTTTATAAGTGAAAAAGATTTACATTTTAGATCTACTTTCACTATCTAACGCCCTTCTCTTTCCCTGGCCGCTTCTACACGTCTTTTTGTTCCCCTCGCTTGTCCTGACTTCCCCGCCCAAGTCCTGAGCAGCAGCCAGCACAGTGCTTTGCATGCAGTGAGGGTGAAGTATATAAAACCTCCTGGTAAATGAGTGAATCAGTGAGAACTGTGATTTCCTTTTTCAGATTTTTTTCCATCTCCCTTTTTGTCTGCTTCACCTCACCCACTAGAGGGTGCCGTCAGCACACAATTAAAATACAGAGAGCCTAATTTTTTTTCTAAAGATATGACATACCTGCAACGTAATAGAAAAATGAGAAGGATTTTCTCTGTGTAAAAATAATATAACTGTGGGCTTTCTAATGTACATTAACATCACATTTTATTTTTCTGAGACAGCCTCTACCTCAACCATTTCATATTAATTTAAGATGCCCCAGAGGCAGATGAGAGTGATACAAATGAATTACTGTCATCACTTGAAGACAGCTGTTTAAAATTCCATTATTTTACAAAAAATACATGGAACACATTTTTATTGTGCAGGAACAGGAAAAAATGTGTGTTTTTTAAAAATAGGACAGTTAAGGCAATTATAAAGTAAATATAATTGACATACATATAACACATTTTACAGCGAAAGTTGCCTGTAATGTTTTCTATAAATCTTGTTTTTAAGTTATCTCCTTGCCGAAACATTTTACACACAGACACACTAAACCTTTTGTCTAGAGGTTAGAGCAGTGTACTTTCATTCCCCAGTCTTAACCTGACACAATTTAAAAATAATTATAAAACATGCAATAATAATTATGTTGTACCTTTAGTGACCCAAGAGCTATAATTTGACTTGTTATTTTTGGACATGTAGAGGTCTTTAAAAACATTAAACCTAAAGTGAAATTCATGAGAATTTCTGTGACATCTTTAAATTATTTCTAGAGGGCTAGTGATTTCTTAATACCCTTATTTGCCTTGCTTTATTTTTAGTTTCTGCATTGAAATGGGCTTTTGTAACAATATTTTAAAGTAGTTTTTATAATTGTTTGGTTAAGACACCCTCCTTGTATTTCTGGAATCTGACACCAACAAGACTAAGCAGCGTTTGTCTGTTATGATATGATAGGGCATCTGGCATATTTCCTAGTATATTTAACATGCTTGAAAAATATATAGTTTCTGCCTCCAAAAGGAATTCCTAGAAATAACAGTTCATCATCTTTATAGCCTATTTACATAAATAAATTCTCTCTTGGCCTTTAAATTCTGTTTTATTTTGAAATGCAGTAGTAGAGAAGATAGTGTAATAAAAAGTGATGTGCTTGGCATTCACATTTAATGTTTCTAAATGTTTTTGCCACACTTATTTTAGGTACTTTTGATTATTAAGAAATAAAACTCTACATACTGAACCTTTTTTGTACCTCTGCATATGCTCGTTTTTGCTCCCCAGTATCCTTTTCTACATATCCTAATATGTAGGAATGTATACCCTTGTTTATTATCTTTTATGTACTTTTGCCTGAAAATGTATATTGTATATGTATCATTCTGTAACTTGCTTTGTTCTTTGACATTGTATTTTTAGGCTTTATTTGTATCCGTACACGTGTCTGCATGAATGGCAGACTGTCTTAATTATTGTACCTGTATTTTTCAATGATATTCCCCAAGTCAAGGCCGCACTCCCAGTTTAATCTTCAAGATTGACTTGGCTGTTTACTTTCATATACATTTCAGAGCAGCTTTTCAAATTTAATGAAAGACACTGGAGATTTTGATCAAAATTCCATTGATTTTTAAGATTAGTTAAGAGGAAATTATCTTCATAATGTTGAAGCTTTTTATTTGTGAATATGGTATCTTCCTCCTTGAGTTCGGCCTTCTTTAAGTCCTTTGTGGGACTTACATGTACTGTACTGATGTATTCTGTATATTATAAAAGAATCACCAATTACAGTAAATGTTCAGAAAAGTCAGATAGAAAAGTGAATAGAAATAGACTTATATTTTCTTTTAGTATCTTACTTTGGGTACCGTGAGGAAAATTAGTTGTGTGTGTGTGTGTGTGTGTGTGTGTGTGTGTGTGTGTGTGTGTGTGTTTTCCTTCTCTGACCGCCCTGTTCCCTGCCAGGATGTAGATGTTAGGGAAGAAGTCAGAGAAGACACTAATAACCACCTTCCCTCCCCCTCACAAAATCCTTTACTGGGCAGGGGAAAGACCCTTGAGAATGAAGATGAGTAGTATCTGGGCGTGTGGATTATTCCCCCTTACTTCTTTTCCCCCATTTCTTTCCTCCATCAAATCCAGAGAGTGGTGAGGAGAAATACAATTAACTGAAACAGCAATAAGCAGAGGTGGGAGGCTGGTTTATTATCTCATCTTTCTGTGTTCCCTCTCGTGTAGCTTGCTGTTTCATAGAAGCTCCCATCTGTTACTCATTTCTGACCTTGAAGGGAAAAAAGAGAATTGTATTCCCACAGTCATCAGCGGTAAAGAGTGCTGCCTTATTCAAATAAATTACCACTTCTATTTAGTAACTCATTTTGTTTATAACTCTTCATAAAATAAATGTGATTTAGGTTGTAGAGCTTCTTCTTTTGAGTAGGTGTCAATTTCTTTCATAAACAATCTTCATTTGCCTCATTTTAAGTCATCTACATTAAAAGCGTATTAAATATGTTAAAGGTATTTTTAAAGATTAAATTTAGCAAAACTTAACTATAGAAATTAACTGTGGAACATTTAATGTAGGATTGAACTATAGTTTAATACTATATTTGAAGTCACAGAATGTGTGCACATTATAATGTACAGACACAAATTATTTATTATGAAAGTTTTCATAAACTGGTGGAATAGGGGATGTATTATTTCGATATGTAGCAGATTTTAAATTTTCTAATAGTCTTATAATGAGATTTTTAGTGATCATATTTAATTAAATCTTGCCTTAAAGTAGTTAATACAAGTCATTTTCAGAAACCTTAATCAAATAGATTTATTAATAAAATAGAGGGCTTCAACTTGATTTAGGTCATAGCTTTCCTAACTGCTGTATTTTACCAATGCTAGGGCTGAATCTTACTGCATACTTCAGCATCTCTAAGTAGAAATATGCCTCACTTTTGAATGCATGTTTGTGTACACACACCCATTTTGGTTTTGGCACAGTGTCTCTGGGCTTGATAGTCAGCACACACCCCACCGATATACCACACCAGTGTCTTTTCTGATTGGTCAGCACCCCTCATTGGGTGTGCCCCATAGAGTTGTTAAATGTTTTGAGTACCAGCATTTATTTGATTTTCCTCCATTTCCTGAAAAAGATAATCTCTTTTTAGGTTGGAAGCTTCCTTAGAATTTATAGCCTCCATACGAAACTCCAGTCAGTGAATTCAGCAAACCAGTCAACATCGTTGGCTCTGGAGTTTCATCTCCACGGAGGCACCAGTTACGGTCGGGGGATCAGAGTCTTGCTGGAAAGCAACTCTGATGTGGACCAGCTGAAAAAGTAAGCTTATTATATACCTATTTTAAAAATGTAAATAAAGTATTAATTAAACTGATTCTCAAGATAGGATTGTTCTGGGATGGCAAGAGGGGTCTCATAGGTTCCTTGTAATTGATCCTCACAGCCTTCTGTGGCATTATTCATTTTGTTTTTAGTGAGCTCAACCAAATGAAACAAATCAAGTGATGGTAGGTTCAAACAGCTAAATAGTAGCGGAACTAGGGATACAGTCTAAGGTTTCCACTTACGTGCTCAGCACCGTTCTTGTGCTCGTGCTGTTTACCACTTGCGACATTCTCCAAGATCAGCAACGAAGAGGAGAAACTGCAGCTTAGCCGAAGTTTGGAAAACTCAGTACATATGTAGCATTCCAAACATACGTGATCCTGCTGTGAAAAACAATACTGGCCTTGCTAAAGTGCCTGTTGCTGATAAAATAAGTAGCTGAAGTGTTTTAGGGCATCATATTTTTTAAACTTTTGGATGTTTCCAGAGGGTAAATATTACCTTAAATCTTCCTGTACATGCAGTTCTTTTTCCTTATGTATTTCTAGTGTCTCTATGTACAGAAACTTTTTGATCAGTATTCTAGAGAAAGAAAAATACATCTTCCACCTATCTTCAAAGAAATACAGAAAATAAAAAAAGAGAATATCCCTTTCAGTATATTGAAATGACATAGATATTTTCTAAATTTTAATATATTGAAACCAGTGACTTTAAAGCCAATTAAATTAGCTATTTTAACAGTCTATTTTAATAATCTTACGTCAGTTTCACTACTTCCTCATTGTAATATATAGCAGCGTAACATTTTACTTCTTGAATCTAGAGTGAGATTGCCAGGAGAATGTTATCCATAAAATTACCAACTTATTTTTGTCCACAGTATTTCATAATCCCACTGTTACACTTGTACCTTTCTAGACTCAGGGTTTTTTTAAATTTTGGGAGCCATTGGAACTCCAGGTATATAGACCTTTTACTGAGGAATGCATACACACAAACAGAATTTTTTATACAATTTTAGTGAGTTCTTGGTTTCTATGCATAAAGCTAAATTGACCATGTTGACTTTGTTTTACGCAATTTGAACTTATATTCTTTCAATTATAGGGTTTTAGAATGTGCAGGTTTGACAGCCAATCAGTGTTCAGATGGTATATGTCAATCAGAATGTGAGGACAGCGTTCCAACAAGTAAGGACAATTTTTAACATTGACACTTTAATTTCTGCCAGATAAAATGGCTTTATCAACATTAATTTTCCATTTTAGTATCTTCCTATCTCTTTCTCTTGTCTTTTGTTAAACCCCTATTCATTGTGAAGGAACATAGTAAATCTTCATCTGTACCTATGCAGAAAGGTAAACATTGTTCCTCCCTTAATTGTGTAATTAGATTTTCTTTTTTTTTTTCATATAGGGGTAGTAGGGATTACTTGATTTGTGATATAAGTAGTATTTTTGCATATATGTTTATGTGTATATGTGTGTATTTGCTTATTCATTAATTTAAAATCTGTATTAATTCCCTAGGCAGCTATTTTTTTGCATGTTAGTATCTAAAAGGAGCAAAGGTTGTTTTTGCTGCTTTATTTCAAACAGCTTAAGACTTTTTTCATCATGTATCTTAGATGTACACATGATTTCCAGACTTCATTGAGTTAATCAAATATCTAGTTATAAGATACTAATAAACACTTGGTTATGCATTTATGTTTCTGTCCACCTGAATAGGTGACTGTTCAAATTTCTAAATTTTAAAACTCTCAATTTGTAAAATTTTTTTCTTCTACGACTTTGTCTTAATAGCTCTTTGTACATTCTGGGACCCAGAATCTATGTCGTGTTTTTATCTTGTATGTATATTGTATTTTACAGTCTAACTCCTCTGCTATGATCCAGAGTCATTTTGTAGGTGTTCACTGTCTTTCTATACCAGTAAGAGTAAGCACTAAAATTAATATGTATGGCTTGGCAGACATGTAGTAAGTGCCTACATGCATTATTGTTTAATCCTAGCAGCACTCCTATGAGCCTGATACTATTTTCTTTTTACAAAAAGGAAACTGAGGCTTCAAATGAAGCGGGGTTGGGTGTCATATAATTTACCCTGAGTTACTTAGCTTTTAACTGAGGCAAAGCCAGTCAGATTCCAATGCAGGGTATTTGATTTTTTTTTTTTCATATATTTTAAATTTATTTTTTCTTTCTTTCTGCCAAAACTCCACATTTCCTAGCCCCTTGATGATGGCATTTTCGCCTGAGCTATGATTACTTGAACAACCATTAGGGGGCCAATTTAGCTCAATTGACGATCATTGAGAAATAGTACAATTAGTAAGTACACTTTGAAATCTCTTTCCTCCTTTTAAAAGGACTTTAAAATTAATTTTAAATTACAAAAGTAATACAAATCATAATATCAAGTTATGTAGTTTTCCTGTGCCTTTAGGCTGACTCCCGAATTAACGTTAATAGTGTAGATTCCTTCAAAGCTTTCACGTGTATACAAATATGTATACTAGCCCATGCACCAAAAGGCCTTTTCCCTCTGTTAAAAATTTTTACAAAAAGGGGCCCTCCTATACTAGTTGCATTATCAAAACCTCTTTCTTCGATATTTATATAGCTCAAACTTACTCTTTTAATAAAGTTGAACTATATTTTATAATAAGAATGTAATGTTATTGATTCAGCCATTTTCCACTTGATAGACATTCTGGTTATTTCCAGTGCTTTGTTCTTACAAATATTGCTTTACTAAACATCCTTGAACAGTTGTGCTTTCGAGTTTTTATTTCTCTAAAGTAAACTCCTAAAAGTGAGGTTGATGGATAAAAAGGTAAGCACATTTTTATTTTTATAAATTATGCCATAATGCCCTGGCTGGTGTAGCACAGTGGATTGAGCACAGGCCTGTGAACCATGGGATCGAGGTTCAATTCCCGGTCAGGGCACATGCCTGGGTTGCGGGCCAGTTCCCGGCAGGGGACGCATGAGAGACAACCACACATTGATATTTCTCTCCCTCTCTCTTTCCCTTCCCCTCTAAAAGATAAATAAATAAAAAATTTTAAAAAAATTATGCCATAATGTCATAGGATTCATATGCATATAACATTGTGGGAAAATGTCCTTCCCTGACAGCTCAGTGGAAGTTAACAGTATATGTAATTTTTAAGAAATTAGAAGGTATAAAGGGATATTTAATTTCCCCATGAACTTGGGAACTTAAAAATTTTATATATTTATCAGCTTTTTTTACTCCTTTGAATTGTAAGCTCTTGATTTTCTGTCACATTCTTTATCTTTTTTGTTTATCAGTTTATGGGAGACTGGGTATATATTTTACACATATTTTCTCATTATTTGACTAACTTTAAAGTTTTTACCACTGTTTTCACTTCATGCAGAATGGCAGATATTAAGTAATCAGATTCATTGAAATTATTCTTTGCCAGCTTGACATGTCCATTCATGTTCTCTTGCCATAGATTCTTACACAGTTTGTTAGTCATGTTGAGAAGGACAAATAAAGCATGTGTTTATATATGATGCCCCGTAACTGATAAAAATATAATATACTGTTATATGTCTATATAATAGAATGTAAGGTAAAGTAATTACAATTTGGATACTTTTTAAAGTCTTAAATTCTTCATTTTAGAAAGCATTATTAAAACTTACTGTCCTATTCACTACTTTTGCTTTCTTGTTAAATTAAAATTTCTATTTTATGGTGATCATCAAGTCATCCTGTTAAATTTAGTAAGTTTATTATTTTATCTACCTCTCTCTTTTATTTCCTTCACATTTTATTTTTCCAAAATGATAAAAAATTTTCAAACATACAGAAAAGTTGAAACAGTTGTGCAGTGAAGGCTCATGTACTCATCACCTGTGTCCCCAATTAGCCTTTACTCTGTGTGCTCTGTTATTTATCTCTCTTAATCTGCCAGTCTGTTGTATCTTTTTCATTCATTTCAGGTAAGTTGCAGACATAAGTATATCTCCTAAACATTTCAGAATGAGCATCATTAACTAACTAGATGTTGATTAACTAGTACCATATTGTCTTGATTTCGGAAGTCTTTTAAGTCATGGGTTATATAAGTCCTCTAATTTTGTTCTTTGCCAAGATTTATTCTAGATTCTTGCATTTCCACCTAAGTGACAGAATCTGCTTGTCTCTTTCTATAGTTAACTGTCTGCAATTTTGATTAGGGTTATATTGAATCTATAGATTATTTGAGGGAGAATCAATATCTGAACAATATTGAACCTTCCCATCCCTTAACATGGCATATTTTACTATTTGTTTAGATAATTTCCAGTTTCTCTCAGCAATGTTTTATAGTTTTCAGTACCACATTGACTTTTAATAGATTTAAAACTGTACAATTCCCTTTACCTTCTACCTCCTGTAGGCTCCGGATCAGTGTCATTGTATGAGATAGAACGATGTCAACAGCTGTCAGCTACAAGTAAGACCACGCTTCCTTTTTGAAATGTGGGCATAGTGGTGAGCTTATACAGCCCATTTTCACACATACCAACAAATCCATTTCCATGAAATACCAAGAGCAGATACCCATCCATGAGCACAAAAATACTCATATATTGGTATTTATCTTTTATTCCTTCGCCTCAATCTCACTCATAAAATGGAGCCCAGAAAGATACATGTCTTTACATTACATAGCTGTAAGGTTTATAAAACACACTGTTTATCAGTGCGGTGAGGCATATTTTTAGTTGGAGAATGTAAATATCTTAATATGACATTAATTTTAATCATTTCACATTATGCATTTAGGAGCATCCATAAAAAAGCTCCTTACAGTATACCCCAAAACTATAATTTAATGTTAACAGTGATATTAATTTATTGCATGCCCTCTTTCTGTTAATTCAGCTGATATTTAAAAATTAAAAACAAATTTTAAGCACAAGTCTCTCAATGTTCTATAGTATACTATTATAAAATATTTTCCTCATTATTGGAGAAAGGATTTATAACTATAAAATAGGGGAAGGATAGAAGAAAGAAGTTTGTGGTATTGTATTGAAATTGGAGGTAGCCACATGAATTCATGGTTTTATGGATAAATGCAGAAATAGATACAGATGTGTATTTGTTTATGTGTATTCACTCACATACATATTCATACATAGATTACACACAGGTGATGTCTGTAAGGATAGGTATGAACATGTGTGCATATGTGTCCTAGCACTACCAACAACAGGCCATGGAAACAATGGGACCCCCCGGCAACGAACACACTCAGTGCATAGATCTTGGTGTATAAATAATTTTCGCCCTTAAAATGAACCCAGGTCCCTAGAAAAAATAGGAGACTCTAGGGTTCTGGAATATCTTGTGCCAGAGAAAAAAGAAATCCTCAGTTAACAATGGAACATGTCAAATCTTGTACAAATTAAGCATCAAAATGAAAAATACTGGTGATGGGATAGAGCTAGTACATGGAATAATGTAGCAGTCCATTCTGTTGTATGGATAGTAAGTAAAAGAACAAGACAATGAATAAATGAAGTTGAATGGAAAGCTCTTACTACAATAAAATGGCAACTAATAAATGTAAAAGCAATGATGAACTTAGGGAAAAAACACCATTTTGCAACCATAATAGTGATAATTTATTTAGTTGTGGATCACCGATGTGTCCTAAACTAGCAGGATCTTTAATGTTTAACAAGATTGGGATATTTATATTTTCCCAATTACTTTCTTATTAGTTAAAAAGGGGGGAAATAAGTTTTCAGTGGAGAAATTTCTTGAACACCGTAACTGAGCAAAGATCACATCCGCAGGAATGAAAAGACTGAAAGCATATGCCTCTTGATGAGGTGCACTGAGAAGACCACAGTACCCTTTATATACTGTTCCTGCCAAAAACACATAATGTGTTTCTTTTCATGAGCGAAGCCAGGAACTCTCAAGTAAATGGCCTCTCAAATACATCAGTATCATGAAAAACAAAGAAAAGCTGAGGAACCATTCTACATTAAAGGAGTCTAAAGAGACAGGAAAAGCAAATGAAATACAGGGTTCAGGATGGGATCCTTGACCTGGAAATAAAATGGTGAATAAGAACATTATGGGAACAGTTGGAGAAATTTGATTAAAGTCTGTTGATTCAGTGATAATATTAGATCAGTATTAAAAATTCTGATGTTGAAAATGGCACTGTATTATGTCAATGAAATTTCTTGTTTATATGAAATATATAGTAAAATATTAAGAGATAAAGGGACATGATGTCTGGAAATAATTCCCAGATGATTCATATATACACATACATTCACACATAAACGAATTATGTATCTGTAAGGTTTATATAAATGGAGAGAGGCAAAGATAAAGACAAATGGAAATGGTAAATGTGACAAAATATTAACAAGGTTGACAATACAACTTGATTGGACTTTGTTGTATAAATTTTCAAGGGGATTCATGTCATGAATGTACTTATAGATTATTATACCTTAATCTAAAAATTCTTTGTAGTACTTACAGACCATCAGTATTTGGAGAACACCCCGATATGTGCTATATTGAAGCAAAAAGCTCCTCATCAGTATCGCATCCGAGCAAAACTGAGGTCATATAAGCCCAGAAGACTCTTCCAGTCTGTTAAACTTCATTGTCCTAAGTGTCATTTACTGTAAGTAATTTCTGTAATAAAACAAGTTTCACTTCATAATATTTATGCATATATGTTTTATATATATCAGTTTAAGTCCTAGCAATGGGGAGATTGTGATTTTATGTGTTACACGTATTTTTCAGACTATAAGATACACTCTCCTCCCCAAATTTGGGGGGAAAGGGGTGCATCTTATAGTCCGAATGTAGCTTACCTGGCTTGCTGCGGGTGGGGGGGGCAGTAGAGGCAGGAGTAGGGTCATTGCTGCATTTTCCTCCCAAATTTGGGGGGTGAGTCTTATAGTCTGAAAAATATGGTATATTTTGATGGAATGGTAACATTTTTAAGAGAAAATATTAAATTCTTAGAAAGTAAATCTTTCTGATACCTCTTAGTTATAGTAAATAAAAGTCGGGTCTGTTTTTAAATATGGAATTCAGTTTAGTAGCTCTGGTAAATGCAAACAATAAACTATGAAACTATTTGGGAAGACTTACACTTTTGTCACAAAAACATTATTAAAAGTAAACCATTAATAACTAAAATTCTTTCTTTAAATTTATTGGGGTTGCATTAATTAATAAGATTATATAGTTTTCATGATTTTTTTCATATTAAAAACATCCTAAAGACTCCACGAAAAAATTGTAGAAACAATAAACAAATACATGAAAGTTGCAGCATACAAAAATCAGTGTGCAAAAGTCTGCTGCATTCCTGTATGTTAATGATGATGAAATTTCAGAAAAAGAAATGGAAAAAATTGTTCCTTTTGCAATTGCAACCAAAAAAGAATAAAATACCTAGGAATAAACTTAACAAAGGATGTGAAGGACCTATATACTGAAAACTACAGAGCATTATTAAAAGAGATTGAAAAAGACTCAATGAATTGGAAGGATAGTCCACATTCATGGATTGGAAGAGTCAGTATAGTTAAAATGTCCATTTTACCCAAAGCAATATATAGAGATTTAATGTAATCCCCATCAAAATCCCAATCACATTTTTTCTTTTTTTTTAAATTTATTGTTGTTCAGTTACAGTTGTCCCACCTCTTTCCCCCATTGCTCTCCCCTGCCCCATCCCCCCGCCACTCCCACTCCCACAGTCAGTCCCCCCCGTTGCCCGTGCCCATGAGCCCTCTGTTCTTGTTCCTTCCCTTGCCCCTTCCCCTTTTTCCCGTTATCCCTCTCCCCCTCCCCTCTGGTCACTCTCAGTGTGTTCTTTGTATCCACATCTCTGGTTCTATTTTGCTCATTTGTTTATTTTGTTGATTAGGTTACACTTATAGGTGAGCTCATACAGTATTTGTACCATGACATTTTTAAAACAAAATAGAGCAAAAAATCATCAGATTTTGTGCAACCAAAAAGACCCTGAATAGCCAAAATAACTAAAATTCTTAAATTAGAAAAGACGTCTGATTAGTTGAAATTTTTAATTAAGTGATGCAGAAAGCCCTGTTGGAAAGCAGCGTGCTGATTGCGGGCAGGAAGGCGGGTGAGAGGAGTTAGAAGAGTATATAGAGGGGATAAAAGGTGATGGAAGAAAATAAAAATAAAAAATAATATAAGAAATGGGAACTTACTTTTTAAAAGAAGCTGTATAATGAAAATCATGTCCAGAAAAAACAAAAGAAAGCTTTGTTGGAAATTCGCGTATTTCCGTCTGCTTAATAACTACAATGTAGTAAATATAATATAAATTCTTGTTAGTAATTGAGAATTTGTCAGTACCTCACAGTCTGTATTCTAAATATCAACTAATATATAAATTTATAAGACATTAGAATGAATGCAGACTGATCAGCTCCACAGTCTTTCCTCTGAGCATATAGTGTGTAAAACCAGACGTGGGCAAAAGCAGGTTCACAGTTGTAATACAAAAATAATATACCAATTGATAAATAACAACACAAGACTAAACATCTGCTCACAAAGGTAAACCTAGTTTTGCCCACTCCAGTATATGCACATCTCCGTTGTATTTGTGTGCTCAGATACTGTGTTTATGTTTCTGTGTACGCTAATATACATGTATCCCCCTCTAAAATCTAAGTATACCGCTGTTTGTAGAGATTTTTGATCACCAAATCCCTTTACATAAACGGAGGGACTGACTCTCTCATACTTATTTTAATTTGCAGTGGTAGTTGGAGTGAAAAATATAGATCTCAGGTAATTTTTGAAGTATTATCAAATGATAGTTTTATCAGATGCTGTAAAATCATACAACTTTGTGAAACAAAACCCTCTGTAGTCATTTTTTTAAATAAATAAGGTAATTGCCTCAGAAAGGTGAAGAGGTACCTAAAGTTTCACAGATCATCCAGATCATGCCGCTTCTACTCTATGGTGCTTTACCATGTGGCTTTTCAAAAGGAACTGAAACAAATGCTGGTTTGTAACACAGACGCCCCAGACCTGAGATTGCTTGGGTGGTGAGTTGCTGCTCCCTGGAGAGAAGTCGGGGAGGGGCTGCTGAGGGGCTGCTGCGGTTTCCTGTTCCCTGGGAAGTTCAGCCCTCCTGACCGAAGAGGGCACATAGGTGCTAGAAATCATTATGGTTAGTGCCCTCGATGTCAGCAGACCCAGCAAGGAAGTTGCTGATGGTTAATGTAATTACTGAGAGGCAGCTACTTAGCCGTGAAATACAAATATCTTTCTGTTGAATAAGAGTCTTTAATCTAAGTAGCTAGCTCATCAGCATATGAACAATTTTTTAATTGTAGTTTGTGAAATTGGATTTGCAAGGCTATGTGTTATTTCATTGATGATGGTTTCAGGCAGGAAGTTCCATGTGAAGGTGATTTGGATCGGATTTGGCAAGAGAATGCAACTAAAGCTCCAGATGCAAAACTACAAAATACATCATTATACGATTCGAAAGTCTGGACAACTAAAGATCAGGGAGAACGAAAAGTAGCTATTCATTTTGTGAGAAACAATGGTATTCTCCCACTGTCAAACGACTGTCTAATTTTGATAGAAGGTAAGATATTTAAGTTACTGTTTTATTAGATTACATCTTTGCTTATGTCTTTTTCTGACTGTTGTTAAATATATTTTAGGGGCAACCTCGGACATGTAAAGTCAAAATATTGTTAAATTTTGTAACATGAAATATATTATCTATAACAACTAGAATCAAATATATACATACACACGTATATAGATTTATCTCAATGACATTTTGAAATTGTGCATTAAACTAAGTAGTTTGCACTTGTTCATTTTCTTGGCTTTTTGCATGTAATCTTAATCAGATCCAAGCTGATTATCAAGCTGAGGAATAATTAAGACTGCTTGTGATGTACAGTTGTTGTTATCTTGGCCACTGGATGTCACTGTTTTTCCATAAAAGTAGAATGAAATAGATATCATTTATTTTTTTAATCTTCACCAAAGAATATGTGTACTGATTTTAGAGAGAGAGGAATGGAGAAAGGGAAAGAGACAGGCAGACAGGGAGCATTGATGTGAAAGGGAAACATTGATTGGTTGCCTCCAGTAGTGACCTGATCAAGGATGGAACCTGCAATCAGGATATGTGCTCTGACTGGGAATAGAACCCACAACCTTTTGGTATATGGGACTACATTCCAACCAACTGAGCAACCCTGCCAGGGCTAGATATCATCTATTGATATCTAAATCAAGGAAGGGAAATTGAAATAAGATAATTTGACATGTTTTTTAAAAATAAAATTTTGAGTCATTTATTTTTGCGTTGCTTTTCCACTTTTATTTTTATGTAATATATATAGTACCACAGATTTTTTTCCCATGTCTTTTCCAATATAGTTGTTAAGTAGTGGAATTGAATCGTAACTCTGTGATGAACATATTTCCCCTTTGGATGAAGTGTAATTATAGGAACACAAGAAATCAAGTAAATGTTGCCAATTCCTTTTTAGTAAAGTTATCCTAGTCTACATATGCTTTAGCAGCATATGAGATTACCCATCCCCCTAAAGTACTATCATATACTAGTATTTTAAAAAAATCTGGCCACTTTGATGAGTAAAATGTGGTATCTTATTTCCTTAGCAATATTCTAATCTACAAGGAACTAGATTTAAAAACAAAAACACACAGAGACATACACGCATACAAAGAAATGGAGTGAGTCCTGGCTGGTGTGTCTGAGTGGATTGAGTGCGGGCCTGTGAACCAAAGGGTCACTGGATCGATTCCCAGTCAGGGCACATGCATGAGTTGCGGGCCAGATCCCCAGTAGACAGCGCTTGAAAGGCAGCCACACATCATTTCTCTCCCTCCTGTTTCTCTCCCTCTCTTTCTCCTTTCCCCTCTCTAAAAAAATGAATGAACAAAAAAAAATCTAAAAAAAAATTGAGTAATAGTATTTGTAGGCTATAAAATTAAAGCTGTGGTCCTGTGAGGTTTTATAACAGCTGTCCTTGTAGGGCTAGCTAGAAGGATGTCACATGTGCCTTAGGGCCCTCCTGTGTCATACTCCCTCCCACAGAATTCTGCGCTGAAGCCAGGTGGCCTTGAGGGTGCAGAGAAGCTTGAATTAAAAAGTCTCTTTAGCTCCTGACCCTGTCTTTAATTACCACTCATCCCCAAAATGTTAAGTTTCATCTCCTACAATCAGCATCCCACCCACCAGCCTTACTGAATTGGTGGCAATTCCTAAACCCCATTTATTTCTTGGTGACTTTTTGCCATTTCATTGCTATTCTCTTGAGAATTTCTGCTCTAGTACATCTTCAGAAGTAAACTCAATATATTTCCTTTTTTTAGCAATTCACATGTAATATTTAATGAGCACCTGTATGTAAGAAGCACTTTTTCTTATTCAGCAGGCAGATTTGACTGGTCCTTAAGACTACATACTGTATGAACTTCCATAGAGCACTTCTGGTATTATATTTGTGTTTTATCTGTTAGTTTATAGAATTGTTTTCTTATTAGAATGTAAACTCCGGCCCTGGCTGGTGTAGCTCAGTGGATTGAGCGCGGGCCTGTGAACCAAAGGATCACAGGTTCGATTCCCAGTCAGGGCACATGCCTGGGTTGAACCACATATTGGTATTTCTCTCCCTCTCTCGCTTTCTCCTTCCCTTCCCCTCTAAAGATAAATAAATAAAATGTTTTAAAAAAATTTTTTTTAAAGTGTAAGCTCCGTAAGGACAAGATACATGTTTATTTTAATGTATGCATCTTCAGCACCTGGCGTGGCACACCTGGTGGTATATGACTGGCCCTCAATAAATATTTATTGAATAATTAAGTACACCCAACGTAATATTTCATCCAAAGATTTTTAATGAAAGTGTATGCAAAAGCACTTTAAAATTTAAAAGGGTTACATCAAAACGTAGTATTTTATTTGATTATGTTTCTTAGTGCTATCACCCTCACGAACCCAAGGCTATGATTGAACTGCAGTGTGGTGTGGCAGAGCTGGGATTTCCAGTTGTCCCAGAGCTGCAGGAAGAGGGGTGGGAACCAAGTTAAAATACCGCACAGCCACTGTTATTGCCAAAATGGATTCATTCACTGTTTGAAAAAAAAAAAATATCTTTGGATTGTTGGGAGCCTTTGGTTAATTTCTAGAGTTGTGAAAAAGTTGAATTTGACAAATTTTGCCAGTGCTTTTGCTTTTCTGGAAAAGTGTATTTTTGGATGTCCTTGGTCTGCCATGCTAGAAGTACATCCACCTCACAATGCAATTTTAATGTTACAAATTGTATACAAATTTTAGGAAATATACCAAAGTACTTTTATAAATCATATTTGCTTCCCCTGGAGAGGAAGAATTATCAATATAAGTAAAAAGTACAGCAGAAAAGGCACCAGTAGGTTTGAGTTGTCCTGGATAATGCTGCCCTGGGCATGCTTACCCTGTTACAGAACTGGGGTAATGGGGTGGTTTTCCCCAGAAAAATGAACAAACATTATACACGAATTCATAGTACATGAGCTATATGCATATGTATTTAACTTGAATGTTGACCTGAAAGTTTAAAAGATTTATTTCAAACTCAGGGCTAAACTTGCCTAGACATTACTTGTATATAGCAAATTTAATGAGAATCCTGTCATACCTTGGCTCATAGTTCTGTTCTTTTGATTCTTTGAACTGTGGAGTTCTGATATAAAGAGCATCTTGTATAAATTTAAGAAGATAGTTACAATTTCACAAGCCTCATCATTAGTTCAAGTCTCAGCATTTTCGGGTAGTGGTTTCTTTTATCAGTGTGTAGGATCCTGAATTTACAAATCGTATTTTCACAATAAATGTGTAAACATGTTAAATCTCTGAATTCATGGCTTTGTCTTTTTCTGTCAGTCTCTTTAGTCTTTCACTGTACCTCACGTGTTACTTGATAGGCACTTCATTTTGCCTTCATTAGGTTTGTACTAACCTGAAGGGTTATTTGTTCGGTTTAATAGGAGGCACGCTCAGTGAGATCCACAAACTTGCCAACAAGTTTCACAGTGTGATTCCCGTGAGGTCTGGCCAGGAAGACCTGGAACTCTCTGACCTGTCAGCACCGTTCCTCATACAGGATAAAGTGCATCACTACGGGTGTGTTTTCAGTTCCGGGGACCTCTGGGATTAAACATTCTGTACGAGTAACTTTTACTTTTATTATTTTATCCCACTTGTTACTGTATTGTCAGTGGATATGAGTCCCAATTTTATATGTACTAGATTTATTTATTTTATTTATATTTTTATTATTAAATTTTTATTTATTTATGTTTAAATAAATAAATATAACTATTGTTTTGACAGTATTATTTTGAGTACCTACAATGTGCTAGATACAAGACTACCCAAGAAACAAATTATAATTTGTTTTCTTTCATGAGGATTTAGCTGTTACTTACAAAGACAGGTTCAAAGCTGCATCTTAGTAAAAGGGACCGAATTCCAGAATTTCTGTGGCACAGAGTTACAGATTAGTTGCCACTGAGTAATTGGAACATATCAAAATATGCTGGGTTCTAGAAACGGAGTTTTCATGTTTGCAAGGTGGCAGTGAGGATAAATCTCCTGTTCCTTCCACTTGAACAAACGTTTGTTTTGTTGTTGCTCTCTGCTGTTTATCATTGTTCTTATTTTTATTTTCTTCTTTTACTTTCATTGGGTTTCCTCAGATTTTCTTTTTCTAATGTTTTCAATTGAACATTTACCTTAATTCATTAATTTTAATATATTTTTAATATTTATATGTAAGTCTATAATTTTCCCCTCAAAAATTAGCCATGGCTTTAACCCAAAACTGATATTTAGTATTTTTCTTGTCACTGCTAAAAGTTTCATAATTTCCATTATGATATATTTGGCCCATCAGTTCTTTTAGAACTTTTACACGTACATTTCAGTTGCTATGTTTTTGTTTGCATTTTGGTTAGATCACTTCTTAACCAAATACTGTGATTCATTTCGTAATGATTTTCTGAGATTTGTTTAGTTGCTTTATCCTAGAATATGTCTGTTTGATTAAGTTTCATAAATTTTTAAAGAATATATATTCTTTAATAGTAATGCTTAGTGTTTATTAGTGTTTAGTTATGTTCATTAGCCAGGCTTGTAAATCATGTTCAAAACTTTTATTTTCCTTTGTAACATTAACTGTTTATTCACTTCTTAGAGAGTGTGCTCAACGTCCTCTGTGATTGTGGGCTTGTGACCTTTTATTTGTTCAGTGTGAGCCTTGCATGTTCGGGGGCTCTCGGCTGGTTTGTGTAGGCTCAGCATTTCATCTCCGGGTGAATCAGTGCCTTGGTATATTCTTTTGTATCACTTTATCTCTAATCATATTTTTTTGCCCTAAGGTTTTTTTTAAATTTTTTATTATTATATGAGGGCTGTTGTTTTGGGTTTTTTTTTGGTTCGTAATTGCTTACGAACCAAAAGAATAGTACCCTGTTTTCATCCTCATCCCTTTGCTTTCGTGTTCCTTTGCTGTTGTATTTTAATAAGTCTCCTGAATAAATTCTTATGCCTAGATTTCAGGGGTTTTTAAATAGATGACTTTAAAGTATATTAATTTTTCATAAAACTAGGTTTTATTTCTACATTTTATCTTGTTTTTTACTTATACTGTTACTTTATTTTTTGTTATTATTTGGCTTACTTTTTTCTTCAGTCTGCTGTAGAATTGATTTATAAAGAAATGTTCTTGGTAATGGAAAAAATACAATGAAAATAAAATTATATAACAAATAGTATTAATTTTCTCCTTTGCCTCTTTTACTACTTTGGAAGTTATGAATTCTCTATTTAATTTTTATTTGTTACCCTTAATTTTTAATTTATGTATTAATTTTTAGCTGGTATTCTTGCTTTATCAATGTCTAAAGTTAATAATGCCTTTTTAAAGATAATAATAACTTCCTTTAATTACCTTTTTCTGTTAAAAAAAAATTTAGATATGTTTGAAGGATGGGAAAGGATACCATTTGTTACAGTTACCTTCTATTTTTCCCCAGAATGCAAATGAAAAGGAATCTGCATGAACCTCTTGAATATTGATTTTATATAGTTATTTACGTATATATTTTTATTCTCTCTTAAACATTTGATGTTATGTATTTAAAAATTTGCTTAAAATATTTTTGTATATGAGTAAATCAAAATACCTATAATAAATGATGTACAATTTTAGCATATTGTATAGTTTTAAATTGATTTATATTATGAAGAGTAACTATAGTATGAGTCATCATACACTATAAACCTCTAAATATGTGCTCACTGAATATATTACCCCAAATATTGCTAGTACTACCTTCTTTAGTCAGAAAAATTCCCTCATATTGGCTGTGTCAAATTAAGATCTTGGCTATTACTTATTGTTCACAGATCCATAAATGAAAGTTCTTAGAGACTGTTTAAACTTTTTTTTTTAATTTATTTTAATTGTTGTTCTTGTACAGTTTTCTGTCTTTTACTCCCATCCCATGTTTAAATTTTTTCATTTACCAAATAAGGAAATCAGCAAATTAATTAGTAATCTAGACCTGAAACCTCTCTTTTACTCTCAAGCACCATTGCTCACCAATAATGATGTTTCCCCTGAACTATACTTGTTTTAAATGCTTCTATTGTAAAAAGCTTATTTTTTTAAATAATTCTGTTAGTAATATGCACATTACAGTATAGGAGGTAATGTACTGTTTTGTTTAATTTACTTTTTAAACCGTGCATACTTGAACAGCAAAAATAAGTTATAATGTCAAATGAGTTATAATAAATTATTTTGTTTTAATATTTTATTTTGTTTTATTAATTTCAGATGTAAAAAGTGTTCTACCTTGAGACCAATACAAAATCTAAATAACCTGGTGGATAAAACGTCATGGATTCCTTCTTCTGTGGCAGAAGGTTAGCTAATTGTGTCCTGTAATCTTAACCATCTTTGTGTAAGGTGATTTCACTGATTATATTTCAATATTTGTGCCTCTAGTAAAACCAGAGAAAATTTTAGTTCTCCTTCTGCAAAACCATTCACAGTCATTATAGTAAAACTATAAAGTAAATGTTTAAAATATTTGGAAACTTCCAAACACTTGCCAATACCTTTTAATCTTTACTGATATTTTAATGTTCAGTAATTTATTTCAGTATTAATATTAATCACAAATACAGCTTCTGAAAAATCTTTCCAGTTCATAGTACTGTGGGATTTTACAGTCTTAGAAATAGCTATTATAACTTTTTACCCAATAAAAGTCTTTTACCCATTACAAGATTCTTGTTCCAACAAGAATCTTTTTATATCACAATCTGAACTGCGGTCACCTAACCTCCACTTGAACTCATTCAGTGACAGGGGACTCATTATGTTGCAACAACAAATTCCCTTAATTTTTAGGAAGTTTTTAATAGTGAGGCAAAATACGCCTGTCTATAATTTTACCCTGGGCCACGTTCTATTTACTAGAATTAGAGTACATCGGTTCCCTCGTCTGTGAGATGAGCAGATTCATACTTCTGAGGACATCCCTTGAACCGGCTTTTAGTCTTTATTTCTCCAAGCAGGCTTTCCCACATTCCTTACACACGTTCTATTTCTCCTCCACAGTAAACATTTCACATAACCAGTGTTTTCCCCTAAGTTTGCCATTAAATTGGGAAATAGGGCTGCAAATACTGGCCAACTTAGAATATAAACAAAACTTTTATTTCCCTAAAATTGGACACTCCGCTTCCACCAGCCTGGAAATCTCATCGTGCAGCAGGTCCTTGAATAACGTGTTTCGTTCTGGTCACTGTCATTTTATTGTAACACTGAGAAAACACCTTGGAAACCTAGCTCTTGTTTCTGTTAATTAATGTCTGGTAAATTGGTTTCATTACATGTTGTTTCGCTGCAGTTCCAGGAACCTGTTGGTATTATCCTGTATACTTGGTTTTGCTTTCCTTTTCTTTTAGTTCAGCCATATGATACCGCTGTCTCCTATTTTGTCTGTGGTCCAATAAAATTCCAGGTGCCTTTCACATGAGCTTTTCACTCTCCAGCTTGGTCTCCTGTCCCATTCTAAATGCGGTTACCTGTCTGTCTGTGTGGTCTCTCAGAGTAGGTGTTGTGATCATATATTTTGGTTTTAGCTCACAGTTTTAACCTACTGAGACCTCTTAAAGTCTAAAAATCAATTCTCTGCGTTAACAATTTCAGTCATGTCTTTATGCCCTGATTTATTCTTCTTACTTGTCCCCTTATTAGTTCTGTTCAAATATTGATTCCACAAGTGGAAGAAATATTCTCTTCTATAAACATATTGAATGTCTTCCATTTCCAAACAAAAAGATGTTCATTTAACTTACAAATTTTCAAATGATTTATTATTTCTTTAAATTCTTCCTTTTTTCCCATCTTACCAAGTTACGAAGCCCCAGATTCTGACATTTTTGTCCGTTCAACTGGATAATATCTCTTCAAAAATAAGTGATCCCTATACTTATGGTACAAAGGGGAGAGGTGTGTTACATAATCATAAATATTGAACTGCTTGCTATTTTTTAGAGCATTTTGGTATTTTAATTTTGTCTTTCGTAAGACTAACATGCAATGTATTATATTTCATATATCAGTTTTTATGTTTCCTATCAAAATGTACTCATTTTAAAGATGTATTAATAGTTAATCAAAAACGATACAGTTGTTTATGAGTCATCGCCTCGGTGCAGGTAGTATAAAGTTCCCAAATGAACCTGCTAAGATGAGCTTAATATGTTAGTGTTAGGGAACAAAAAAGCTTATGTATAAGTTTTTCTTTCTCTCTTAAATTATTTTAATAAACAAAATTAACAACAGGCACATACTATCCAAAAAACAATTTTTACTCTACTTTGATTACAAGGAATAGAAAATTCATACAGTTTAATCTTTTTTCTAAACCAGTATTGGGTATTGTACCCCTCCAGCATGTGTTTGTGATGACATTTACTCTTGATGATGGGACAGGAGTGTTGGAAGCTTATCTCATGGATTCTGTAAGTAACAGAGGTAGTGAAAATATTTCTAACTAAAAATAAATTTTTGAATGTTAATATATTCATACCTACTTTATTACTAAGAAGATTTAAGGCAACTCAGAAGAATAAAATATGAATGTGTAGATCTTAAATTGTCTGTGTGTTTATGTCTCTTTTGATATTACACTGTGAATCTTAATATCTGAATAATGAAAAATTGAGGAATAGGAATTTTAGGAGAGAGTCATTTTTACACCACACAGAAATTCTGTTCCAGGAGCTAAAGGCAGAGAGGCACGGCCACACGCTCTGCACATGATCTGTCAGCATCTCACTAGGCTTGGTAGGCCTTCTCATATTATTGTTCCCTCATATGAGAGGGAACAGAGTTACTTTGGTAGGTGATAGGGAGGAAAGCAAGGGGGCTTCCCACAAGGCCACCCTTATTTCTGACAACAGTCCCAAGTTCGGGGATTCCCAAGACGTTCCTTACTCAGGTACCAGTTGCAAGTTCAGAGGTCCCCCAGACTACCCTTAGTTTTGATAATTCACTAGAAAGACTCACAGAACTTACTGAAAGCCATTATACTCACTATTACAGTTTATTACAGCTAAAGAATACAGATTAAAATCATCCAAGGGAAGACGTGCAGAGGGCAGAGCCCAGGAAAGTTTCGTGTGGAACTTTCATTTGCCCTCTTTTGTAGAGTAGAAGACAACAGTACTTTCCTGGCAATGGTGTGTAACCACACACACGAAGTACTGCCAGCCAGGGAAACTCCACTGCACCTTAGTGTCCAGGGTTCTTACTGGAGCTCTATCTTATAGTCATGGTTGAATGTACATGTGACTGATCTTAGGCTTCAGCCCCTCCCCGAGGTCAAGCTAATGCCGCAGGATGCAAACTCCCTACTCCAAGTCACATTGTTAAACTACCCAGTGTGACCCAGTGTCCCCAGGCAAACAAGGACTCTCCAGGTATGAAATGTTTAGTGAGCACCGTCTATGTGCCAGGTACTGTTCTTTGTGATAAGGATGTAGCAGTGAGCAAAGCAAGCAAAAATCCCTTTTCTCCCTATAATCTAGTAGAAGGGAAAAAACTATGTTATACTCTTAAACTTAACACTTACACATTGCAGTCACTCAACATATGTGTGTCAAGAGAAAATAGAAAGCCTTACTGTTTTATGATCATTATTTTTATTATCACTAAGTCAAAGCAGTTTAACTTGACTTTATATCTCAAAGGTGTTTTTAAATTAAAGTAGTAAATCGGATGTTACAGTTCAGACTAGCAGTTTATGAATTTTGCAATCTTGATACAGAGTGATATAGCCTAGGTCATTTTAACTAGATAGTATTAAATACGCAGGAGGGCAAAAGTAGGTTCACAGAGGTTTGTATTGAAAAGGACATGCAGGTTACGCGAATTACAGTAGCTTTATTAACCCCAAAGAATGTCACCATGCCACTGTAAAGCTACTTTTGCCTACCCCTTTACTTTCGTATTAATTACAATTTTAATAAAAGGTTAACATCATTTTCTTCTATAATTTTTTAAGGACAAGTTCTTCCATATTCCAGCATCAGAAATCCTGACCAATGATTACCTTCAGGAAAGTATGGATGCGATCATGAATATGTTTTGCCCTCCGGGAGTAAAAATCGGTAGGCAGTAATGTTTTATCAATCCTATTCATTGTTTTTCTAAAAATAGCACCTAATTGATATCTAATCTATGGACTTTTAGAGGTATGAAAACTTTGAAATATGAATCCAAATAAATTGCTAGTTAGTATTAGATTACTGTATAATCTACCTTGGTTTAAACAGTAGAAGGAATAAAATGGATATGAACCATGATTCCTGAAATGAAAAGATTTTTAAAAATATTTTGAAATATAATAAAGGGTAGGCAGTTTTGATCACAAGCACATTTGATACTATGTTTATGTATAATAACATTTGAAATTAACAGGGATGAAATGTTGATAAGAAACAGTTTCTGTAACAAGCTCCATTTAGCAAGTTTAGTTCATTGATGAATTTTCTCTTCATTATTAACTAGTGTCAGATTTTACAATTTTTTATTGTGCTGATTATTTTTAGCAGCTCTATTGTTTTCTGTATAACATTTATTCATCCACCTGACCTTTAGGTCAGATTGTATATAGATTTCACCTGTTGCTGCTCTGTTTTCCTTCTGCGGCCACTGTCTGTCGTTACACTGAGACTTGTGGGTCTAAATTAGATTAAAATAGTTTGACTCTTCTAACAATTTTTCATCAGTGACAAATTTTACCTGCATATTTAACTGTTACTGTACCTTTTGTAGGTTATTTTTAATTAGGCTTTATTTTCCCCTGGTCAATCTATGCATTTCATAACAATTCTAAAAAGATAGTTTTTGTACATCTGTAATGAGGTTTAGCTTACATACTTTCATTTAATGTCAATTTTAATTTTTGTTGGCTATTTGGATTCTTTTGGCTAGATTTCTGGAAATAAAAGTGTTGTATAAAAAAAGCACAGCCCTGGTAGACTTTTGATACATAATGCAAAATTGCTTTTCAGGAATATTTTACCTACCTACAGTTCTGCCGGCAATGTAGGGGGGTGTCTGTCTTGCTTGACCCTTGCTAATATTGAGGACAAGATTAAATGTCTTTAAGACTCAAACATGAAGAAAAGAAACATTAAGAAACTTTTCTAGGTGTTGTAAATAGATTTACTGTGGTCGTAGGCAGAGCCTAGAAACGGCTTCTGTGGTGCCAGCTTTGCCTTGACTCAGCACTTGCTGCCCGTAGTTCCACCCGACAGATGGTAAGGGGTTCGGCTCGTTTGAGCTTCAGGATCAGTTTCTTTGCAGTCAACCAAGAGAAAAAATAAATAAAATAGGGACATCAGTAAGCAAGTAGCAGGGGGAAAAAGGAATAAAAATTGGAAATGAGATAGCTTACTATCTCCACTGTCCAACATTCTGAAAACCCCACATTTAATTACTTTTTCCTGTTGTTAAGAAAAAACTCAAATTAGTCAGAATTGCTGTGAAACAATAATGTGAATCCAGTATGTAGTTTGGAAATGTAGATCATGTTACATTTGGTAAGTGTATTTATTTACTTTTCAAGTGTCAAAGTAAATGTTAATTTTTCTAGCTAAGTATTATGCTTAGATATACCAGCGTTATTTATTTAATTTTAATGGTTAAATAACGTTTTCTTTTGGATTGTAGATACATATCCATGGCTGGAATGTTTCATCAAGTCCTATAATGTCACAAGTGGGACAGAGCAGCAAATTTGCTATCAGATTTTTGACACCACAGTTGCAGATGATGTTATCTAATGTCGACATTCAACTCAGCGTATGTAAATACTGTAATGTTCAAAATCAGTACGATTTTCTATGAGATTGCCATAAAACATGTAAAAGATTTAGTTCAATGGTTCATTTTCCATTTTAACCACTATTTAAATTTTTTTAATGAACATTGTATTACTTTAACACCTTGTAAATTAAAAATGTTCCTGATGCTCAAAAATATTCAGTATGATAGCTGCCGGGGTTCTAAAAGAAAGAGAGACGCTGAATAAATAAATGCTGTTTTTGTTTACTCTTTGTAGTCCTTTTGGAGAAGCTATTTTGTTACCATACACTAAAATCACCTTCCCCATTGGTTTTGCCACTGATTTCTCTGCCATCCACCTTCCTTGGTTGAGCTTCTCCTCTTGCCTAGATTTCTATATCAGCAATGTCAATGATTTTAGCATAACTATGGGTTTAGATGTCCTTGCCTTAAATCTCAGCTTTGACTGAGTGCAAGGTATGGAGTGGCTAGTGGTCTTCTTTTGTTTTGTTTTTGTACAAAGGGATCTCCTTAGACAAATACTCTTCAAGGAAATGCTTTTTCCAGCCCTGACCGGTGGGGCTCAGTTGGGCATCATTCCGCAAAGCAAAAGTTTGCCCATGTGATTCCCAGTCAGGGCACAGGCCTGGATTACGGGTTCGGTCCTGGGTCAGGGCGTGTCTGAGAGGTAACTGATTGTTGTTTCTGTCAAATCAATGTTTCTCTCCCTCTCTTTCTCCCTCCTTTCTCCTCTCTCTAAAAATAAAATATTTTAAAAAGAGGATTACAATTAAAAAAGAAAGAAATGCTTGTTCAAGTGAGCTACAGCGTACTTTAAGTGGAAGTGGTAGAATTGCTTTCCTTGGCTGCTGTCATTTACCAGTTCAGCCATTTTTTTTTTGGACCAGAATTACATGCTTTGAATGCTTATTTCTCTACATGATAGTAGAAATTATTCCATTCCACCTCAACTTATTGAAGTGGTCAGATTTACAGTGTTAGTGATATATTATCCTATTTTTAATAGTCTTATGTAAAATACATTTTAGGTAGAGCATTAAATGAGATGTTAATTCAATATATAGTCCATTTTTTACCTGATAGCATGTCAAATTTAAAATCATGAATATTCAGTCTTATAAAAATACTTCTATGTATCTGTATATGTGTATGGAGATTTATGTATGTTATTTGCTAGAGACTGAGAGAAGCAGATCTTTCTAGTTCAATTGTGAATAAATGCACACAGTTCATCTGTTTCATTTGTTTATTTGAGCTGAGGCATGATTTGAGGAAAAGAATCAAAGCAGGTATATTTAGGACTGTCTACACACTAGGTACCTAGTCTGTATTTGAGTTCCGCAACAACCCATTTTCCTGGTAAGAAAACTCCTTGAGTCTTGATTGATGAGCTAACTTGTCCAGGTCCATGCAGTTATTCAGTGCTAGTCAGTACTCTGTTCAGAGGTTTCACTGTTCAGCACTGCAGGATTCTGGAGCCAAAGTGAGCATGTGGCTTTCTGCAAATGAGTCCTGCCTTAAATACCTGAAGTAACATTGGAAGTAAGAGTCACTCATGTGTTTTGTTATACTAACCAAAAGGCTTTTAACAGCTTGTTGGTAAAGAGAATTGAAAGTCTGATTTCCTCTGTTTGTAATAACTCTAATTTCCTAAGTGTGTTAGCATATCTCCAGATCGAACTACCCGCCTGCCCCATCACCGAATTATCACCTTGTTTGAGATCATGAAAAAAGACTGATGCTGATATTTTGGGGATTTAAAGTCTTGGTTCAAAACATATTCAAGGAAAACTTTTAAAACCCTGAAATAGGATAGATATGTTTCAGCATTGCTGGTCTGCTTGGATTACCAAGGGGAGAGAGACCTTTTCTCTTCCTTCAGGAAGCACCCAGCCTGGAAGAGTGGGGTCTAACGGGACCGCAGACTCGCAGGGTCAGCCTGTGCTGAGTCCAGAGTCATAAAGTAAAGCTCTTCATCTGAATCTCCATGATGATAGGCTATTTCCCTTTTGTTTCCCTTTTTCTTTAAACCTCCACATTGTCATCATTTGTTTTTGTGTTGTAACTTTACAGTTTTGAACAAGATGAGTTGCATCAACACTAGTGTTTATTCATTGGTGGTGCATGCGCCTTGCCCTTATCAGGAACCCAGAGTAATAGAATCCTGTTTCTGAAGCAGCAACTCAATGGTAGTTTATTGTGCCCGGATTTCTCTGTTCCCTCTGTGTCCATGTATATACTGTAGAGTCTGTCATATTTCAAACTGCAGGGATTTAAGAAAGTAGTGTTTGTAAAGACTCTCCCTCAGTTTCCAGTCTCTGCAGCATCCCCTGTTTTAGACACTCCTTGGTTGTTCTTTAACCCCCTGCACTGTTCTTTACTAGCAAGCGTGGGTGTCTATCTAGACATGATGAAGAAATATGCCCTGCTTGCAGGCTCTTTCCGTGGCCACCCTCGTTGCACTGCTTTATCAGAGGGAACTATACAAGCCCAGCTGCACTGTGCCATTCCCCAGTTTACTTTTCACTGCTGGTCGTGGTGCACATTGGGGGTTGTTTCTAAGTGAATGCAGACAGACTGGTGTTGACGGAATTGAAGACGTTGAATACATCCCTGTCCACCTGAGAAAGCAGCCCCCACATAGTAGGGCACTCACCGGCTGACCGGTTTGCAAATCAGTGCAGATCCTGTGTTGTAACTACATGCAGGTCACAGTAACGGGCAAAAATCTGTCCTGCTCACTTCCCAGCTGACTTCCATTCTGTTTCCGAAGTCAGAGCATGAGTTCGTCACTTGTGACTCAGTCCAACCAGTTCTCTTCTACGCTTTCTGTAAGCTTTCCTTGGCGTATGAGGGAAAAGCTAGATTCTTACGATTATTTCAATGGCTTGAATTTGACCGTGCATTTCATTAAGATTGTCTTTTATACAGAATATTTTTCATTTTTATCAGTAACTTTATAGATTTGGAAATTTGGAGTATGTCGGCTCTCTCCCAAGTGATATAACATAGATTGTTCTCAATGCATGTCTCATTTTGACAGATACCAACTTCAACTGGTCCACCCAACCATGGAGCATTGTCTAGTGAGACATTTCCAGCATGAAAATTTGCAAACTACTTTTGACACATTTGATCAGTCACAGCACCTTCTCCATACACTGCACAGATCTTTTTAAATCTTTTTTTTTAAATTTCAGTTGTGTTTTTACCTTTCTTGAAATAATAAAGCATAATATGCTGAAAATGTTGCTTATTTTTCTCCCATCTTCAATATTAAAATGGCTGTACACAAATTTACCAATTTTGATGGATTTTTGAAATTTTTTCTTTTTTATTTTATTTCATCTTTATTGTATTTTTTCCATTAACTTTTAATCCCCTTATATCCTCTGCCCCCAGCAATCACCACATTATTGTCCATGCCCATGAGGCCTTTTTCCTTTTCGCTCAGTCCCTCCACTCCTAACCAACCACTCTCAACTGTCATCCAGCCCTCCATCTATGAGTCTGTCCCCATTTTAATAAAAGTATTATGTACTTACAAGAATTTGAAACAACATAAACTATGTAAAGTTGAGTTGAGTTCATTACTGTTTCTAAGTAGCACCCCAGAGGAAAAAGTACTTTTCACAGTCTGGAATCTAGTATGCCACTGTAAAAAAAAAAAAAAAGGTTTTAAAAATAGCATTGTTGAGAAAATAGTTTTCTCAACTGTTTTTTTACAGACATGTAAATATACATCTTTATATACTTTAAAAACAGGCTATAAATATATTTCTACAACTTTTGTCAGTTTATAGAATAGCCATTTTTAATGTCAATAAATGGAGAAACTTGTTTCTAATTACTCAGCATAGGAAAGTTTTTAGTGAGGAATTCTATTTCACTTTCTATTTTTGTAGTTTTTTTAAGTATATGTTATTGATGATGCTATTATAGTTGTCCATTCTTTTTTCTCCCCTTTTGGCCCCTCTGCCCAGGAACCCCGCCACCCGCTGCATTCCCCACCCCTTAGTTCACATCTATGCATCATACATACAAGTTTGCTTCTCCATTTCTCATTTTATACCTACTGATTATGCTTCTTACGCCCTGTACCTTTCCCCCACTCTCCCCCCTCCCTCCCTGCTGACCTCCCTCCCTGTGATCTCCATTTCTGTGATTCAGTTCCTGTTCTAGCTGTTTGCTTAGTTTATTTTTGTTCTTGTTTTAGGTTCAGTTAAAGCTGAGTTTGTTGTCATTTTACTGTTCATATTTTTTATCTTCTTTTTCTTAGATAAGTCCCTTTAACGTTTCATACAGTAAGGGCTTGGTAATGATGAACTCCTTTAACTTGACCTTATCTGGGAAGCACTTTATCTGCCTTTCCATTCTAATTCATAGCTTTGTTGGATAGAGTAATCTTGGGTGTAGGTCCTTGCTTTTGGTGACTTTGAATACTTCTTCCGAGCCCCTTCTTGCCTGCAAGTTTTCTTTTGAGAAATCAGCTGATAGTCTTATGGTAACTACTTTGTAGGTAACTCTCCTTTTCTATTGCTGTTTTTAAGATTCCCTATCTTTAATCTTTGGCAGTTTAATTATTATGTGCCTTGGTGTGTGCTTCCTTGGGTCCAACATCTTTGGGATTCCCTGAGCTTTCTGGACTTTCTGGAAGTCTATTTCCTTTGCCAGATTGGGGAAGTTCTCCTTCCTTATATTTTCAAATAAGTTTTCAATTTCTTGCTCTTCCTCTTCTCTTTCTGGCATCCCTATGATTCGAATGTTGGAACATTTAAAGTTGTCCCAGAGGTTCCTAAGCCTCCTTATTTTTTTGAATTCTTGTTTCTTCATTCTATTCTGGTTGAATATTTATTTCTTCCTTCTGTTCCAAATCATTGATTTGGGTCCTGGTTTCCTTTCCTTTGCTTTTGGTTCCCTGTATGTTTTTCTTTATTTCACTTTGTGTAGCCCTCACTTCTTCCTTTATTTTGCAGCCATACTCAACCATTTCTGTGAGCATCCTGATTACCACTATTTTGAACTCTGCATCTGATAGGTTGGCTGTCTCTTCATCGCTTAGTTCTTTTTCTGGGATTTTGATCTGTGCTTTCATTTAGGCCATATTTCTTTTATCTCAGCACACCTGTTACATGGTAAAGGGGAGAGCCTTAGATATTCACAGTGGTGGGGGAACCATTCCACTTTGCTGCGTTGTGGCACTGTATGTGGGGGCAGGGTCAGAGCGGGAACAATGCCACTTGCTCAACTCTCACCCAGCTTTGAAGAGACTGGCAGTTTCTGCCGCTACCATAACCCCCAAAGGTTTTTATAGCCAGAGGTTCTGAGGCTTCCTTTTCCCCCACTCTGGAACCCTGGGTTTCGTGGTCTGTCTCACTCCCCTGTTGTTCCTCCCAGCTTACCCGCACACAAATGTGGGACCACCTGGTCTGCCAGCCACTGCCTCAGCTGCCCAGTCTGCCAGCTGCCGCCATGCTATGCATCCCCTCTGCCCCAGCTGCCCATCTCTGCCCCTCCTACCAGTCTGGATGAAAGTTTCTTCTCTAACTCCTTGGTTGTCAGGCATCCGTACAGTTCGATTTTCTGGCAATTCTGTTTTTTTTTGTTTGTTTGTTTTTAAATTGGTTGTTTTCTTCCTTTGGTTGTGTGAAGAGGCATATCTACCTGCACCTCCATCTTGGCCAGAACTCCTCATGTTTTTTTTTTTCTTTATTTAGGTGTTCTATTTCTTATTGTGCTAATCCATTTTTGTAAGAATTTATTCCTATTACCTCTTTTGTTAACTTTATTACCTTATAGTTATTCATAATACATTATTATTATTATTATTATTTTAGTCTGTATTTTATCTGGTGTTATTTTCCCTTTAAATAAATCTGGAGCCCATGGGATCTAGTTTCACAGTATTTTCTGAGGTTTTCGAGTGATGAGAATTTTGAAAGCCTGTCCAGACTTCCTAATACAGGTGAAAAATCTGCCATGACATAGTTACCTTGAAATATTCTTTCATACTTTAAAGAACTCATTGTGAAAAGAATTATGTTACTGTAAGAAAGGAAAATGCCTTCTGTAATACTTTTCACCATGAAATTCATGCTCTGTGAAGGTGACAATGTCACATGGAAGTTACTAGAACATCAGTTTAGGGGAAATAAAAATATTCCCATGCAGTCCCCTCAGGATCTCTGGATAGTGTCTAAGCCTCTTGCTACTCCTGGAAAACAGAGAACTAGTCAGCTAGTGAAATCTGGACGTGATGATCTCCTCCCTCTGGTACTTGGAAATAGTATCGGAACTCACTAAGCAGGAGCTCACCAGTGTGCTCGGTTATGTGAGACACTATCTTCTTCTGGCAGTCAGGAAATGAATCAGCACACTATGTATTACTTTTCCCTGCAGTATTGTCATTTAATCTGTTAGGAAATTTGAGATCACTTCAGGTTTCAAAGTGATGATCATCTTACATGGAGATTAATGTCCTGTCCATTCAGGACTGCAATTGATGGGTTGAGAAGTGTTAGGCATCAATTACATGACAGGGATAATGCATCAATGTACACGGGAGCTCTCAGATGTGCCCGTTGGTGAAATATGGATAGTTCAGAAACTCCTCTGCTATTTTTAGATGATAGCAACATCTTAATGAATTTCTGTTTTTTCCCCTTGAAATCTAGGCCACAAGGGCACATTGGTAGTGTGTGTGTGTGTGTGTGTGTGTGTGTGTGTGTGTGTGTGTGTGTTTTGCTTGCTTTTATTCCCTGCTTTGAGTTCACTTTGCAGGGTACTATATTGTAGTTTACTTGATGGCCTAATCCACAACAGCCAAAAGAAAAAGACATTTTTAACTTGCGTGAAAAGTTTTACTTCATCTATTCATAATATTTTGATGATTTGGAGTATGTGTTTGTTGAAACCATTTTTATCATCTATTCATAAAATATTCCATCAAGTGTTGCATTTTCTAAATAAGTAACTTTACATGTACCATCTTACAGTTCAAGTGTATACCTTTTTTCTATACCCTTAGAATGATTTTCCTCTTTGAAATATGAACTCCCAGATAAAGTCAATTTGTCACTACATAGACCTGTTCCTCAGCAGAGTTTTGTCCTCTATTGTAGGGCAGAGTCTTTCTAGAATTTAAAATCTTTTGCCTAGTTTAACAGCCTCTTATATTGACTTTCTGTCCCAAGCTTCTGTAACAGTTCATAGGAAAGGTAATACATTTTAAAAAGTCGAAGTGATTAACTTGTGGAGTCAGGTGAAGACACAGCTTGCAGTAGTTAGGCATGCTTGTGGTTTTATTTGATTGGCTAGGAAATTCTATGTGCTTATTTTATTCTCCATTAGATAAGGTTGTAGAATGATAAACTCGTTCATAAATTTTGGAATAATTGACAAATATTTCTGTACAATGATCAAAGCTTAAATGGAGGTTAGATGAAGAATACAAAATACAAAATAGGTATTTAAAAGTATTCTCATACATTTGCATTCATTATTCATCAGCATCTCTCCGGAAAAGAATTTGGTGTGATTTACAGTAAAAGACACGTAAGACATAACTTTTAGCAATAGGGCAAGAAGACAGGAGATAAATTTAAGAAATCAAAAGGAGTGTTAAAACAATTCAATATTCCTAACCTGTGGGATGCTACAGGTTTTGAATGAAGCATTATACATGAAAATGCAAGAGGTTACACTGCTTTTATTAAATAAAGTTATGTCATGTTATTAGAAGATAAAAACTTTTTATGTAGCTCAGCAAGGAGTAACAACATGAATTTTTAGATTAAGCACACTAAATAACAATGATTTTTGTGATTAATAATAGTTCTTTGAAAATGCAGAAACTTGGTCCAAAGTGGTAAGAGAGAAGATGAGAAGGTGGGAGACACGGAGCAGGGGCGTTTTCAATTGGCTGTCTGCCTTTGACTCGTACTCGAAGTACTTTTTGTGTTTGGGTTTTATTAATGATTAAAGCGTATGTAAGAATTATTAGAAAAGCCTTAATGAATTACAAAAGGAGCAAATTAAAAAGTCAATTAACTCCTGATAGAAATACCACTGAGAAAATGAACTCTTCTTACCTTTCCTAGCGCAGGTAATGAAATAAAAAATGCCTTGGATTCAGTGTCTCAGGTCAGGCAGAAACAGGGTTTTAATGAGTCGCAGTCATTTGGGAGATCAGTGCTCCAGGGAAAGTGTTGCTTTATCGTAAGTAAACAAGGTTCATGCCAGTGCCCACCTGGGACTTTGCTGAGACAGTGTTTTACCAACTCCAGATTTGCTAAACTCTGAATGCCCTGACATCAGATCCCATCATCCTTCATTCCTTTCATTCACAGCCCAGTTGAGAAATCACTGTGGCTTGCTCTTTAAAATATCCCCAGAATTGGCCTACTTACCACTCCCTCTGCTACTGTGCTGGCCACACTGCCAGCTTCTGCCAGGACCACAGCTCCCAACGGACCTTCCCGCTTCCACAGTTGCCCTACACAGTGTGTCTTCCACACAGCAGCCAGGCTGATCCATTCAAAGGTACAGCACATACTGTCATTTTCCAATGTTTTCTAATGTCACACAGAACGAGACCATGGTCTTCACTACCCAATGTGATTGGTTTCTTTACTGCCTCTCTGACATCTGTTACTATCACTCACCTCCTCTCCTCCCCAAACGCTGGTGTCCTTGCTTTTTGGCCTTACCAGGCAAACTCGCCCTTCAAGGACTTTGTACTTGATGTTACTTTGGTTGAGCTGTTCCAAGTGCCCTGGCTCACTCCCTCCATCCTCTGTAACAAAGTTACCATCAAAAAGGTTACCCCTGACTGTATTTAAAAAACCAGTCTACCCATCACACTGTATCGTGACCCCTGACATATTTCTTCCCTTGCATTTACCCACCTGACCTATGTTTGTTCTATGTTTCCTCCTCCAGCACAACATGAGGTCCTCAGAGGCAGGGAGTTTGATTTGATCACTGCTGTTTACCCAGCGCCTAAGTTCCTGGCGTAATAGGTGCTGAGTGATATCTCTGGAATTAATAAAATATTTAAGAGTCCAGCCTCAAAATCTGAGAATTCTAGAATTTATTAGCACCTAATGTGACTTTAGAGCACCCAAAGTGATATTGCCCCTTAAAGTGATTTCCAGGACCCAGAAATTTGCACTTAAAAATAAAACCTAGGAATTTTGACGCACATTGAATACTGCACGGAGCTGAGGCTCAGTAATTTGCATTCTTAGTAATCTCCCCTGTGATTCCTTTGAGACCAGCCAACATGGGTTTTCGAGCTTAACTCATTGCTGAACAACCACGAGCTTCCAAATTCATCAGAATTATTCCACCATTGCAGAGACTGCTGTCAACCGCCTGTTCAGCCTGCATCTGCGGGCCTCCTACACCCACTTCTCCCAGGGCTTCTATGATTATTTCCACCCTGACAATGTGGCTCTGGAGAGCATGGGGCACTTTTTCCAAGGGAAACGTGAAGGTGTTCAGTGTCTCTTGAAAAGATGCAAAACCAACCCGGTGTTCACACCCTCTTCCAGGACATGCAGAAGCTGTCCCAAGATGAGTGGGGCGGATCTTAGGATGCTAGGGAGGCCACCATGGTCCTGGAGAAGAACCTGACCCAAGCCCTTTGGGCCTGCTGGTCCTGGGCTCTGCCCACACAGACCCTCATCTCTGCGACCTCCTGGAGAACCACTTCCTGGATGAGGACGTGAAATTCATCAAGAAAACGGGTGACCACCTGACTAAACTGTGCAGGCTGACCAGCCCCAGACAGGACTGGGCAAGTATCTCTTCAACAGGCTCACCCTCTAGAACACAGGTGGCAAACACAAGGCCCACAGGCCGAATCCAGCCCTCCACCATGTTTTATACGGCCCAGCATCTTGTTTCTACCCAGCAGCAGCACCAGGCTCTCACTTAACTGTTAAGGAGTAGTTACATTTATATAGTCCCAAAATTACATTCGGCCCTTTGAAGGCAACCGCGAGGCTGATGTGGCCCCTGGTGAAAATGAGTTTGACACCCCTGCTCTTGAATGACTAGGAGACTTGAGAACCCAGCGACCTTGGAAAGACTCCTCTGCACCCCTCTGGTATCTGGCTGCTTCTGCTTGAGCCTTTCCCTGCAACCACTAAGCATCCTTTTAACCACCCTGGTGCCCTCTCCCTTGCTGTGCACAATTTAGAAACAATAAAGCATTATGCAGCATTTAAAAAAAAAAAGACTGCATGGCTTCAACCTGCCTGCAGTCCAAACTGCTTGTTTGACTTCAGGCAAGTTGTTAACCTCTCTTGAAAACTGAGAATATTCATAGAGTTCTCCTCAGAGAACCATGGAGGGGATGCAAGGTGTATTAAACGAAGTAAGTTATGTAAAACGCTTAGAACTTGGCACATAGGAAACCCTCATGAATGATTGCATACTATTATACTTTGGTGACAAAACCTAATCTTTATTACTATTCTGTTTAAAAGATTTGGAATTTATTTATCCTTCTATTTAACGTCCAAGCAAGCCCTGCAGCCGTGGTGGCCAGGGAAACACCTGCACACTCCGGGTCATTTCAGGCCCAAAGTGATGAGGCCACTGCAGAAGTGGGAATGGGGCCCTGTCACTGGATTAACTGGCCAAAGAACCCTCTCCTAAGGTGGTTATCTTGGATAGTTTTATTATTTCAAATCCCATTTTCTCACTATTTCATTCTTATGAAAAATACAGAAAAACAAACTCAAGATAACAGCAATCATGTACCAGTAGGGCTGCTGTTCATTTTGAAGTAGGGAATAGCTTGGCTAAGTGACAAGGAGAGGAATCTGAAAATAGTGCAGTGTGCAAGCTCTGAGAAAACAAGCAAATATTTTGTCTGATTAAAAACACGGCTGTAAAGCACTGATGGAAAAGAAGAAAAAGTCATGTAAATATCATGGCAAAAATTTTTTGCAATGTAGTCTGTATAATCTCTTCAGTTTCATTTTAATCACTCAAAACTAAAATACAAATCAATGAATTTCCCAATGCTTTTATCACTCGAGTGGTTATAATTAGTAAGTCATTCACTAGCCATCTATTAGTTTGTTTTCAGAGTCATCAACAAAGTTTCTTCTTAATATTTGGTAGGATCTAGTTTTGGAATGAGCTATATGATCCCATGTACTTGCCTCTTCTTATTATAGAGATTTAAACAAAGAATAATGATGTAAGACACCACTAGTATCAAGTCCCTGTGGTTTTAGTTAAATCTAAATGCAAATCAAAATGCATTTTTATGTCAGGATAATTGGTGAGATATTTTAATGCTTATTTTATGGTTCCACAGACCATAGCTGACACCTATCCGAAAGCATTGGATTTCCAATACTGAATGTGCAAAATTACTTTCTACTCTAACATCACAAAAAGAGCATGTGACACATCAGAATTTACCTGCCTCAGAAAATAAGATTTGATTCTTATAGAGATAACACATATCAGGTACTTAAAATTTACTGACCCATGGCTTCCACATATTCCTGCCTTCGTGATACAATGCTTGGCTATCCTAAGACAGCAATAAGACACATCTTTCAGAACCAGAGTGCACCTGAAAGGCCATGCAGAGCAGGTTAAATCACATGGCACAGTTCGGTTACTGCCCTTATAAGGAAGCCATTCATAACAGGACTACCCCTGTCCACTCTAAATAGATCAGTGATCTGCAGAAGTTAATAGCCACTTCTTGTTGCCTTAGTCACTGGCTGTCTAACAGAAGTTCCTCTCTGCCGAAACAGCACCTCCTAAGAGGTTGAACCTCCCCAGGAAGAGCTTCACTTGTTTGGACTTAGGCTTTCATAAAATGCAAATAAGTCTGGGAGAAAGGCAATACTTTATGTTGTTATAAATATTTCAAGCCACTATGAAATCTTAAGTGATGCTTTCTTGAAGATAGAAGACTGTTCAGGGTCTCCAAGAACAAGAATAAGAGAACAACATTACAAAACTCAAAAGATCACTGCTCACAGACCGGAGTCGTGGCACCAGCCTCAAAGAAGTTTGGAAGTGGAGGCAGGGCTAAAAGATGAGGCTGCGTGGTGCACCTCTCACCCACCCGGAGTCAGCAAACTTGAATTCCTGGCCCAGCCTTCATGCACTCTGACCCCGTTGAGTATGGGTGTCCACACATTTATTCAACAAGCACATTTTGTGAGCACTGTGATGAGAACTGGGAAAGCAGTGTAAACAAAGACAGTCCCTCCCTTCAGAGTCATACACAGGCCAAAAATTACAGGCAGAACCAGTCCGAAAGCTAACAGTTGTGCATTTTTGAACCTGTCTATACTTTTCAGAATCCTGTGAGGATCATGTGTGAACTCATATTCAGACTAAAGCGTAAACACATTTTTGTTACTTTACTCACTTACTTTAACTATGCTCAGATGAGGAGAAACCCTAGAAGAATAAAGGTGGTTTTCTTAAGCAGCTTGAGAAAAGTAATCTCTCTTAGCATTACAATAATCTTCATAACATGTTCTTACACTCTGTGATAAGGGAAAAAACTAATAAAACAAGCATACTATTTTCTTGTATTTCTATTTTTCACCTAAGAGAGGTATTCTTTAAAAATGTAGGCAAACGCTACCAACGCACAGAGTCAAAACAGCCCTACCTTATACATAGAAACAAACACAAGGAGGCTGCCAAAGCGAGGAGGCAAAGAAACATGGCCCAAATGAAAGAACAGATCAAAACTCCAGAAAAAGAGCCAAACCAAATGGAGATAAGCAATCTATCAGATTTGGAGTTCAAAACATTGTTTATAAGGATGCTCAAGGAAATTAGTGAGGACTTCATCAGCATAAAAAAGACCCAGTCAGAGACAAAGGATACAACTAATTGAAATAAAGAACAATTTGCAGGGAAAGAACAGTTGAATGGATGAAGCCAAGAATAAAATCAATGACTTGGAACATAAGGAAACAAAAAACAACCACACAGAACAAGAAAATTAAAATAAAATAAAATAAAATAAAATAAAATAAAATAAAATAAAATAAAATAAAATAAAATAAATAAAATAAATAGGATAGTATAAGCAGCCTCTGAGACAACTTTAAGAGGTTCAATATTTGCATTCTTTGACAAAAGGAGAAGAGAAAAAGCAAGATATTGGAACTCTATCTGAAAATACAGTGAAAGAAAACTTCCCTAATTTGGTGAAGGAAATAGACAAGCAAGTCCAGGAAGCACGAATAGTCTCAATTGTGAAGGATGAAAAGAGGCCCACTCCCAGACACATCATGATTAAAAGGCCAAAGGTTAAAGATAAGGAGAGACTCTTAAAAGCAAGAGAAAAGAAGTTAGATACTGAAAGGTTGCATGATGGGAAGGGAAGGGGGAGAATGTGTAAAAAGGTGAGGGGATTAAGAAGTACAAATACATAGCCACAGAATAGCCAAGGGGATGTAAAATATAGTATAGGAAATGGAGTAGCCAAAGAACTTATACACATGACCCATGGACATGAACAATGGTGGTGGGGATTGCCTGAAGGAGTAGGGGACACTGGGTGGTGGGTGGGAAAGATGGAAAAATTAGGACTACTGTAATAGCATAATCAATTAAAAAATAGTTTTAAAAATAAAATAAAAATTCGGGCAAATGTCTTCAGCTTGAATTGGTACAAAAATGGAAGAACCCTGCTATATTATAAATACTTTGGCTATGCAGAGTTTGTACAAAATCACTTAATTTAATATATTTTCAATAAAACTGAACACCATTGTTGTCAGTCATTTTTTAAATTTTATTCCTTTTATTATTTTAAGTATATTTTATTGGTTATGTTATTACAGTTATCCCATTTTCCTCCCCTGTCTCCCCCTCTGCCATGTACCCCCTTTCCTTCCATCATTCCCTCCCCTTAATTCATGTCCATGGGTCATACATGTAAGTTCTTTGGCTTCTCCATTTCCTATATTATTCTTAACCTCCTGTCTGTTCTCTACCTACCATTTATGTTTCTTATTCCCTGCACCTTTTCCCCTCTCTTCCTTCCTGCTGATATCCCTCCATGGGATCTCCATTTCTGTGATTCTGTTCCTGTTCTAGTGTTTGCTTAGTTTGTTTTTGTTCTTGTTTTTAGGTTCAGTTGTTGATAGCTGTGAGTTTGTTGTCATTTTACTGTTCATATTTTTTATCTTCTTTTTCTTAGATAAGTCCCTTTAACATTTCGTATAATAAGGGCTTGGTGATGAAGAACTCCTCGAACTTGACCTTATCTGGGAAGCACTTTATTTGCCGTTCCATTCTAAATCATAGTTTTGCTGGATGGAGTCATCTTGGATGTAGGGCCTTGCCTTTCATGACTTCAGATACTTTTTTTCAGCCCCTTCTTGCCTGCAAGTTTTCTTTTGAGAAAGTCAGCTGGTAGTCTTATGGAAAGTCCTTCATAGATAACTGTCTCCTTTTCTATTCCTGCTTTTAAAATTCTCTCCTTATCTTTAATATTGGGTAATTTAATTACTGTGTGTCTTGGTATGTCCTTCTTTGGAGCCAACTTCTTTGGGACTCTCTGAGCTTCCTGGACTTCCTGGAAGTCTATTTTTTTTTTCACCAGATTGGTGAAGTTTTCTTTCATTATTTATTCACATGTTTTCACTTTCTTGTTCTTATCCTTCTCCTTCTGATACAACTATGATTCAGGTGTTGGAACATTTCAAGTTGTCCCAGAGTTTCTTTTGCCTCTCCTCATTTATTTTTGAATTCTTGTTTCTTTATTCTTTTCTGGTTGAATATTTATTTCTGCTTTCTGTTCCAAGTTGTTAATTTAAGTCCCAGTTTCCTTCCCTTCACTGCGGGTTCTCTGTATATTTTTCTTTATTTCACTTTGTATAGCCTTCACTTCATCCTTTATTTTGCAGCCATACTCAATTGTTGCTCTGAGTATCTTGATTACCATTGTTTTGAACTCTGCATCTGATAGGTTGGCTATCTCCTTGTCACTTTGTTCTTTTTCTGGAGTTTTGATCTGTTCTTTGACTTGGACTATATTTCTTTGCCTCAGTGTACCAGTTAGTTGTAAGGGGTGGACCCTTAGGTATTCACCAGGATGGGGCAACCCACTTTGCTGTGTTTTGGTGCTGTCTTTGGGAAGAGGTCCAAGAGGGGACATTGCTGGTTGCTTGACTCTTGCCTTTCTTTTAGTCACTTCCCCCATGACTCATAATTGAATTGTGCCCTTCTGGTGCTGATTACTCAGTGAGTGGGTTTATAGACATTCGAAGACCCCGTGGGCCCCTCCCATGGACTCTCCTGTAAGACTGGGAGTTTCTCCCACCATCACAGCCCCCACGGATTTTTACAGCCAGAAGTTTTTGAGGCTTTCTTTTCCCACTTTGGAACCCTGGGTTGCATGGTTTGCCTCCCAGTTATTCCTCCTGGTTTATCCTCACACAAATGTCAGACCTCCTGGTCCTCCAGCTGCCGCCTTGCTGTACTTCCTCTCCTCCTGACTGCCCATCCCTGCCCCTCCTGCTGGTCTGGATGAGTGTTTCTTCTTTAACTCTTTGGTTGTCAGACTTCCATACAGTTCATTTTTTGGGCAGTTCTAAGCTGTTTTTTGTTTTTTTATTTTTAAATCGGTTGTTATCCTTCTTTTGGTTTGGCAAAAAAGTGAAGCTTATCTATGTATGTCTCCATCTGGGCTGGATGCTTGGTCTGTCATTTTTAATTGTACTAAAAAATCTAATTTAAAGATGTCATCGAATAATTTACGTATCAGTGTATAATTATCATTGTAAAAGCTTTTTTGATTCCACTAAGTTTCTAGATGTAGTTCATAATTCAAAAATACCTTTTCTGCAGTACTAAAAATGTTCTATTTCACTCACTGAGCAGATGTAGTTTGTATGCTAAGGATTTGTTTATTCCTCCATCAGAAATTCATTTGAAATTGCTTTCCAAAAGGAAAAGGGGATGAATTTGGAGTTTGTGAATGCATAAGAAACTTATTACACATATTATAGAAATGTACTTTAGACTTCAACAGCTTAAAATATTGACTTTGTATTAGATGCAAAACATTCAAGTCTTGAGTATGAAGGAGAATATCAGAATACTAACTAATATTTGTAAACATTATCCATATCTCTTTAAGGAATAACTACTTTTGATTTCAAATAAATTTGAGTGAAATTATCAAAAGTTCTATGAGATCAGTCTTGTATTAAATCCAAACCAATTGGTCTTTGTTCTTGTCCTGTGTTATCCTAGAACAAATAGGCTAGGAAAATTGTGTCTATTGGAAAGCCAATATTTGCCTAAAAGTTAAAAACTCTGAATGAATGTAGATCAGTTTAGGAACCTTTGATCCCATAGTTTCAGTCTCTTCATGAAAGTTTTTTTAGGCAATGAATTTTACTGAGTGGTTTATGTAGTTCATTTAGGAGAGTCTTGTGTTTATTCGTGTTTATTTAAAATATATGCATGAATATCTGTTATGTAACAATAATAACTTATAACTGTGGTTATCAAGAACAAATTGGACAACTCTGTAAAATGATGAATAAGAATGGAAGTACCCAGTAGGCCAAGATTGTTCTTGTACTGAGAAGACAACCTGACCCCAGTGTCCTACAGTTCTGGCATTAATTTATTGTGTGATCTACTGCAAACACCACTTCCTCAAGCTGAATTTTTTTCAAGTTCAGGTACAAATTACATTTGCTCTCTTTTGAAGCACTGTTAACTACCTGTCCTCTGCAGTGAACTTTTATAATAATTTTTAAAAATTGTGAAGTTTATCAGGATATTTACATGTTATAAAATTAGTGCAAAGCAGTTTCATTAAGGTCAGCAGAACACATTTCTCAAGATTTTACAAATCTTCATTTTCTGATCTCAAATGCAAATACATTTGGTCTTTAAATTTCCTCCACAATTTATATTAAAATAACAAGGATTATTCACAATTGTGTCCAAAATACCAGATTTTGTTTTTCTCTTACAGCAGCACAAAACAGCAAAATAAATATTTTATAGATGTGTACCCTCATATAAAGAAAATTGTTTTAAGAAGCTTGTTTCATACAGATTTTATTTCAAATAAGCAGATGCAGAGATAGTCTAACTTGAAAGCTATTGACTTTTCAATAATTCATTTTCAATGTAACTTTTTCAAGATATAATTGACATATAAAAGTGTATAAATTTCAGATATCCAATGTTAATTTGATACACCCATATACTGCAAAATGCTTACCACCACAGGCTAGCTAACACCTCCAACACATCAAATAATTAGTCTTTACTTACTTCTCACCTTGCCTGTTGATGAGACATCCCTCCTCTCCATGCATTTATTTTGAAGCTGTGGTCATCACCATTCTCTTCTTTCATGACTTTTTGTTAGAAATGAGAAATTATTTAATTAAACTGAATGAGATTAAAATTTAGTTTGAGAAACTGCATTTGTATAATCTTTCTCAGTCTTATTTAGTGTCTGGGTGTGAACTTCCTCAGGCTGCTGTCCTTGAAGTGGGTATTTGTAACAGAAGGAAACTTTAGTAAAGAAATCAATTGAAAACACGTGCAATTTTTGTCTCAGTTTCTTAGCTTTATTGTAAAGGAGATAAAGGTGTAAGCATGTGATATAAGGGAGTGGTCTCCACATATTGTCTCACAAACACAAAAACGTCACTAATACTCTACAAGGAGTAGATTAAAATTTATGAATATCTTCAGGTACCAAAATGATTTTGAAATGTCAGCATGCTAGTAATATAATTTCCTTATTCTCCCTCTTCTTTAGGTATATGTGTTTGCAGTGGGGGGATTATAGAAAAACAGAGAAAGAAGTATAAGTCATCAGAGCTCTATTTTCTAATAATTAGTTTTTATTGTGAAAAAGCAATGAAGAGGACTTCTGGTCAAGATGACAATGTTAGTAAATATGGTACTCACCTCTTCCCATAACCACATCAAACTTACAACTAAACTACAGAACAATCATCATTCAGAACTGCCTGAAATCTGGTTGAGTGGAAGTCCTACAACTAACTAATTAAAGAAGAAGCCATATGGAGAGTTCTAGGAAAGGTAGAGATGTGGAACAGGCTGTTCCCACACCCACATGTGGTGCATAAAAATCAGGAGGGGTATATCAGCTGTGGAGGTTTTCCAACGCACCAAGGGGTCCCAGATGCCCACCAGAACCCCAAGCCCAAGGTTCTAGTGCCAATAAGAGAAGTCCCCATAATTCTGGCTGTAAAAACCAGTGGGAACAGAGGATAAGGGAAACAGCGGGTTCTGGAGTCCCAGGCAATATCTCTTAAAGGGCCCACACACAGGCTTACTTGAACTCATAGCCTCTGAGCTCCAGTGCTGGGGCAGCAGTTTCAGAGGCACCAGAGACATTTAGTGAGGAACTAAATTTTCTAGCATCAGGGCAAAAGCTAGTTGGGCATCTTTCTCCCAGACAGACATGCTGGCAGAGGTCATTGTTATTTTGATAAACCCTTTCCCTACAACCAGAGGCAGGCACCATATCTGAGACTCCATTAACCTGGCTCACACTGTTTGCCCCACCCAGATGATTCCCTGAGACCCAATCTCTCCCAGCTTGCTGGCCCGCCCAAGCTGTTTCCAATGGCATTTTCATACAGAAGACTTGTCTTGGCTCATGCTTCAGATGATCCTAAATTCCTTTGAACAAGCAGCATCTGGCCTCAGTGTGTCCCATAACTCTTGATAAATGGCCCAGGTCTGGCATTAGCAGCAGCCAGCCCCAGTGTACAGCTTTGCCTTGCCTAGGCACCTCTAGACCCTATATAAGAAGCAGCCATTGGCAGATCGCTTTGTAGTTCATTCTGGGTAGCCCCAGGCAGAACACAGGCAGCAGCTGACCTTGGCCTGCACCTCCCAGGAGGCCCCAGAGCTAGTGCACCCAGTGCACAGCTTCATACCATGTTGAAGCACCACCACACAGCCGCCCCCATAAGATACACACTCAAGGAGCAGACTCAGTAGGCACCAGAGCTCTGCTGAAATAAGTCCTGCTTTGTGGGGTGGACTCCTGCATAGCTGATCATCCATGGCAGTCACAGGATAGTGGTCATTGATCATAGCTAGTGCTTACAGTTAATTAGCATGGGGAGTAAACCCCTCCCATTGACATGCTAACAGCAAATAAGGCTCAACTACAATAGGAAGGTGTACACAGCTTTCATGGGAGCTACAACCTGAGTACCCAGCTTGGGTGATTGGGGAGGCTGTGCCACTGGTCCCTACAGAACACCTACTACATTAGGCCACTACCAAGCCTGAAGGATGTAGCAGCTCTACCGGTGTATAGAAACAAACACAGAGAGGCTGCCGAAATGAGGAGACAAAGAAACATATCACGAATGAAAGAACAGAACAAAACTGCAGAAAAAGAACTAAGCACAATGGAGACAAGCAATCTCCTAAAAGGAAAGTTCAAAAAAATGGTTATAAGGATTCTCAATAAACTTAGAACCTCAACAGCATAAAAAAGGGCAAGTCTAATGAAGGGAACACTAACTGAAATGAAGAATAATTTACAGGGAATCAACAGCACAGTAGAAAAAGCCAAGAATCAAATAAGCAATTTGGACTGTAAGGAAGCAAAAAACACCTAATCACAAAAGCAAAGAGACAAAAGAATTTAAAAAAATGATGACAGTGTAAGGAGCCTATGAGATGACTTCAATCATACCAACATTTGCATCATGGTGGTGCCAGAAGGAGAAGTGAGAAAGCAAGATATTGAAAACCTATTTGAAAAAAATGACAGAAAACTTCCCCAACCTAGTGAAGTAAATAGACAAGTCCAGGAAGCACAGAGAGTCACAGACAAAATGAACCCAAAGAGGCCCACCCCAAAACACATCATAATTAAAATGCAAAAGTTTAAAGACAAAGAAAGAATTTTAAAATCAGCAAGAAAAAAGCAGTTAGTTACTCACAAAAGAGATTCCAGAAGACTGTCAGCTGATTTTTCAACAGGAACTTTACAGGCCAGAAGGGATTGTCAAGAAATATTCAGAGTCATGAAAAGCAAGGAACTACAACCAAGATAATAATCTACCCATCAAAGTTATCATTTAGAATCAAAGGGCAGCTAAAGTGCTTCCCAGACAAGAGAAAGCTAAAGCAGTTCATCACCCCCAAACCAGTATTATATGAAATGTTAAACGGCCTTCTTTAAGAAGAAAAAAAGATAAAAATATGAATAATAAAATGGCATAAATACATATCTGTCAACAATTGTGAAAATAAATGAACAAGCAGAATAGAAACAGACTCATAGAACATTTTGATGGATGCCAGATGGGAGGGGGGTTGAGGGCATGGGTGAAAAAGTTGAAAGGGTTAGGAAGTACAAATTGTTTGTAACTGAATGGTCATGGAGATGTAAAGTGTAGCATAGGGAATATAGTCAATAATATTCTGTGATGATCACTTAGTAAGTTATATAACATCAATTCACTGGGTGTACACCTGAAAATAATATAATGTATGTTAAGTATAATTGAAAAATAAAAATTATTTTAAAACAGGGGGTGGGGAGAAAGCAATGAAGAGTTTCATTAAGAGTTAAAGCCACTCTAAGTGTCTGGATGCTCTTTTCATTGTTGCTGTTTATGGCTAACACTCTTGGCTGACTGACCTGAAGCCTCCTCACCAGCCCCTTCTCTCTAGCAGCAATTCAGCTAATGATAACCATAGAACACATTTTTAGGGGTAGAAGTTTATTGTCTGAGAGGATGCTTTCCTGATAAAAAGAGAGAGAGTGAGCTGGCATCCCCTTGTAACCTTTATGCTTTTTATTTCTTTATCCTTTTTCCTGTGTAGAATGCAGATGCTCTCCCCAGAGATACAGCATCACTTTGCAGTCAAAAGGTGGTGGGTACAGAGACCCACACAGTGCTGGCCATGGAGCAATGTGTTAAAAAGAGCCCAAGTCCCTGAAAGTTGAACTAATTTCCCACCTCTGGGCTTATTTTTCTTTACGAAAAAAATGAACCCCTGTTTGCTTACACTTCTATTTTTGATTATCTGTTATTTGCAACTGCATTCATTCCTAATCAATAATTTTAAACCTCTCATTTATCTGCCACTAATTGAGTACTCATGATGTTCCAAGCACTGTGATAAATATTTAATCCACATGATAGCCCTGAAGAAAGCAACATTTTATTACAGATAAACTATCCTACAGGGAAGATAGGTCCCTGTGTGACTGTAATGAATTTGTCAAATGAAGAAAACAAAGCACAGAAATGTTAAGTAACTTCGCAGAGCTAGTAGCAGCGATACTAGAATTCAAACACTCTCAGTCATATAAAATCTCATGACTTTATAATTTTAATGAATTAAATTCATTTTTACTTGTACTTTACTTACTGCCCATTTCTTTTTATCAGGATATTTCTATCTGTCATTTGTCATTTTTACTTTGTTTAGGTTTAATTTATTTTGTCATGAAAAATAGTTTGGTTATTATAAGTTAAATTTATTAATCTCTTATATTTTCTAGTTATTATTATATAATTTTTTAAATTTTCTTACGCCATGGTTCTCCCATAATTTTATTAAAATACTTTTAGAGTCCCATTCTTTCTTTTTAAATCTTTCATCTACCTAGAATTTATTTTGGTGTAAGACATGAAGGGAATTACAACTTTTCCTGCTTATTAGATTGCTACCTCTATCATGTGCAAAACGACATAACAAGAGACTTTATAACCTAGTCATGACCATTTTCTGCATCTTTGCCAGCCACTTTTGCCAGCTCACATTCACCCTACTCTGCACTAGAACTTTCACTTCATCCAAATGCAGCATGCTAAACCGTCACCCCAACCTAGCCTATTAGCAAGCTGTGCCCTCTGCCTGTCACGCCCACTTCAGTCATATTTAGCAAATGATCACTCACTTTTCAGGAAGTATTTCAAATCTCTGTGGCAGACCCTTCTGCGTGGCGTGGGCCCAGCTCCCACTCAGAGATGCACAGGACCCACTTAGGCTGTTTTGATACTTGCTCTTTGCTGAAACCCCCTCACCCTGTAAGTACCAGTGTGAGTGGCTCAACCACTTCTGCCTATTCATTTGCTAATGTCCTTCTTCTGTGATGTACTGAGGGGCATCGGCTCCTTTGTTGTAACAGGGATAGTGAAGAGAAACCATCTTGGAATGTAAGATGTTTTGATTAGAATAAAGGCCTGTCATGGCGGAAGCCATGGCTTTGGCTCCTCTTGAGAGAAAAGCCAGTCTGTCGTCCTTATTCCTCCACCAGACTCAATAGTCTGTGTGTATGTTTTAATTCATCCATAAATGACGCAGACACTGCTGGCCAGTGTCCGCCTCAAATGTCAACTACTTTCTGTCATTTTCTATAACCAGATTTCCATGAAGGCAGACTAAGCAGCTCTATCTCCCATAACATTTTGATCATGCAACTTAGTATGCTGAGCTAGGGTGACTTGTAATGATTCTGTGTCTCCCACTAGATTCTTTGAAGGGTGGAGCCCACATGCCTTTCCTTCCATGCCTTAGTGCCTGGCTACTATGACAGTGCACATGCGTGCTGGCTGCTCCTTACATACTTGTTTAACTGAGTGGCGCTGTGAGGGAGAGCACTGTGGACATGGAAAGGCAGAGAGGAAAGTTCAGAGTGTTAACCCTGGGCGGGGGGCTTGGAGGACTGAGTGCCAGAGTGATGGAGTGAGGGTGAACATGGGCACATGCGAGCCAACGGTGACATGGGGCGTGACTACTGTGGCGGGTTAGATAATTAAGGGATGGGTTCAAGTGGGGATCTTCATATTGTCTCTTTGTAAATACAATTGTGAGGAAGTAGGTAGTTTTATGATTGACTTTACTGTATTTCAGATGATTAGCTTGCTTCATTTTGTACTTTTTATAATATAAATACTCCTAGAACATTTGTACATTATAAGACCAGATTACACAATAGCTTGTAATATATTGACTTAAAAAAATAGCCTGTGATTTTCTTATTATCTGTGTTTTTAATTTTATTGTAAAGATTTTGATAATTTATTTTTTTCAGTAAGGGAGAAGAGAAACAGATCTACCCCTTATTCTGTTTTAATTTTTTCATAGAACTTACTGCTACATGACACCACTTTCTGTATATATTGTTCTGTCTCCCAATTTCACTAGAATTACAGCTCTCTGAAAACAGAGAATTTATCTATTTTGTTCACTATTGTATTGTCAGAGTCAGGACGAGTGACCAGCACTTATGATGTATTCAACAAAAAACTATTTGTGTAATTAATGAAAAAAAGGAAGTTTATTTTAAAAATAACCAGTCAAATGACCAGACAGGTGTTGTGGTTCTGATCATGGTGAAGTAACTTGTATTTGTACAAGGCTCCTTCCCATCCACTGCAGGTAACAATTATAAAAGCCTTTTCCCCCAGTTTTTAAGCTATAATTGACATATAACATTGCTTAAATGTAAGGCGTAAAACATGATTTGATATATGTATATATTGTGAAATGATCACCATAGTAAGTTTAGTGGATATCCATCACCTCACATAGTTACAAATTATAAAATCTTAAACAAAGACAATGAAGTCACTAGAGAATGACCAGAAGTGGAATTTGTCCCTTGACATAAAAGAACTGCATCTGTCATCCTTTTCCACCCTGCTTTGTACAGTACAGGGCAGTGAGAACTCAAGCAGAAAGCTGTAGTGTTTTTTGGTTTGGGTTCTTAAGAGACAGACTTTGGGGCTGCCAAGTGGCTAAGAATTTCCTCCCAGTAAGGGGTTACAGAGGAGGTGGCACCACAATATAAATTCAAACTTGGCTCAAATCTGGGTGACTGTATGAGTGTAAGAGAATCCAAGGAGTTCAGTGAAATCAGTAGCTTCAAAGTTTAAAAGCTCTATAAAGATTTTAGCTGCTGCCACTACAGGGAAGCAAACATTTTCAGTGTGAGTCGCGGGAAGTGAGCAGGGCTGACAAACGCCTTGGGTTTTCCATTGGAGCACAGTGCTTTCTGGCCTCACACCACATCACAGGACTTGCCCAATGGGATTTGTGCCGAGGTAAGAACAATCCAAAACTGGGCCTGCTTTCACAATATGTAAAAGCAAGCCTTCACGAGCTCGAGATGAGCAGTCAATAATGTAGCTGCACGCTAGGAATTTTAAAAAATCGGTAGTATTCAGAGAACAATGTAGAATCGTGCGTATCTTCCATGTACCATCCATATGCCTAGAACATAACATCGCTAAATATGCAAAGTAAAACTATGACAAAGTATCAACAGGAGAAGAAAGCAGGCAATGGAAACAACCGACTGACCCAAAGATGGATGAGATGCTGAAATTATCAGAATCCACCCTTCAAACCACCTTTATCAATATGTTCAAGGACTGAAAAAAAGATTGTGCATACTCAGTGAACTGGTAGAGAATTGCAGCAGAGAAATGCAAAGTATAAAACAAATCATAATGCGAAGTGCAGAGCTGAAAATTAAAATATCTGAAATAAACATGTCACAGGATGAGCTTAATAGTAGACTGGAGATGGTAGAAGAAATGGTTAAACTTGAAGACAGAGTAATAGAAATTATCTGATCAAAATTGCAACAAAAATATAGAACAACCATCACTCAGAATCATCAGGAAGTCTGAATGGAAGTCTAACAACTACGGAATTAAAGATATTACACCCATCCAGACTGGTGGGAGGGTGCAAATGCAGAACAGGCTAGTCCCTCACCCATGTGTGGTGGATAAGAATTCAGGAGGGATGTTTCTCAAATTTGTCTGAAATTTCTCAAATTTGGTAAATAACATGAACTTCAGGCTGAAAAATCTTAGAGAATCCCTAGAAGGATAAATACAGAGAACACCGCAAGAGTATTTACATCACAATCAGACTGCCGATAACCAAAACTAATCAGAAAATCTTAAATGCAGCCAGAATCTTCTATACACCTGTATAGGGTAGAATATTATTGTATAAAGAGAAACAATGATTCAAGGATGATTGACTTCTTACCAAAAGTTATGGGGTCCAGAAGGCAATGGGAACAAAATCTTTAAGGTGCTGAAAGAAAACTATCAGCATCCTATCTCCAGAATAAAAATCTCTAAAAAGTAAAAGCAAAACAAAGACATTTCAAATAAAGAAAAACTTCCTTGTTTGCCACCAGCAAACTTGCACTAAAGGAATGCTAAAGAATTTTCCTTAAGTTGAAGAAAAATGATTGGGGAACTCTTCAGGAAGAATTGAAAAACTGAAGGAAAGATAAATATTTGGATACATAAAAAGGAATATCCTTTCTTAACGTATTTCAAAGGCCACTGCCTTTTAATGTAAATATTATAAGGTTGTACTGTTGGGTTTATAATATAAGTGGATTTGAAATATATGTCAACAATAGAACAAAAATGGGTATAGATAAGATTATGCTGTTATGTTCTAGAACTCTGGGCCAAGTGAAAAAATATTAACTCTAGACTATAATAACTTGAAGATTATGTGGTAGTTAGATATAAATTTCTTTTAAAAAATTAACAGAGTTGTAGATAAAAGTAAAAAGAGATTTAAAGTGGAATGCTAATAGATAACTATTAAGTTAGTTAAAAGAGGGAATGAGATCTCTACCTTGCATTGTATGTAAACTGTTATTTTCATAAAACATAAGAAAGTACAAACACAATGAGCAGAAACAGAGGTAGTAGATAAGAATTTTGAAAGTGGAATCCAGAAATTTATGCTTTGCAATGATCATCCCTGTGTGAAACCACCAGTGTAGATAGACACGCCAACTTCCACATGGTTACGAGAGTATAAAGCTTCTAATAGGCTCTTCTCTCCTTTATACAGACGCACCAGTCAATTGTAAGAGCAGCAGGAACTTATCACACTTGTCAGCTGGAGGGAGCAGGACATGGCCTAATGGTCTGCAAGAATGATGTTATCAAAATGACAGCAATTATGAAAGGCTTGGAGAGTTTTAACAGCTTGCTATTTTCTCTTTTATTCTTAAAACCTTCTTGGTAACTTTTATCTTACTTCAATTTGTCTTCCTTTTACAGGCATTTGATGGAGAGAGAATTATCATCTGACACTTCCATTTTTATAGGATCAGGAGACAGGCAGGAGAATATCACTGTTCTCTGTCAGCTCACACATGTGTAGCCTGAGCAAATTTGGCATTGAGGTTTCCAGGAGACAATTCTGGGCACCTACTGTATTTATGTGAAGCCAAAGCTGCGTGAAAGATGAAGAATCTGTCAGAAATGCTAGATTCCAGTGGGACTGGCGGTGCATCATAAGGCAAGTCATGAGAGATTTGATACACACCAGTTTTGTGTGCCTCTACATGTCACTGTCCATCATGTTGAGGCAAAAAGGAAATTCTTCAGAAAATATGCTGATTTGGAATCAGGAAAATAATGTATAGTGCTAATGTACATGTGCTGAGTGTGAAGATTACATGTGCAGATCTCAAAATGGATTTTTTTAAATGTAAAGTTCATGGAATGAAAATGCTCATTTAATGTATTATTAAAAAGACAAATTTTATAATCATTTTGGAAATAATAATACTGTTTGGTTTTCAGTAGCCTTTCAGGATAGCAGATAAGATTCCACATTTCCAGGCATATCATCTCATAGAAATTCTCTACTTTCTAATTTAACATCCTGATTTAGGGTTATGTGTACGTAATTTAATTTCTCTGTTTTGAACACTGTGCTCTGTGATTTTTTTCTTTCACTCAATATTTATTGAGTAGTGAGTGCGGTTTAGACTGGGCTAGACCATGGATGTACAATCCTTACCCATACCTCTCACATCTAATGAGATGCCCACAATTAGACACTTATGAGACACTGTGTTAAATGCCATGACCGGGTGATCGAGCACGTAGCAGAGGGTTTATAACTCAGACTTGAGAGGTCATGGAAAGCTGCCTGAGATATGTGATCTCTAAGTCGAGATTTAAAGAATGATTAGGATTAGAGGAGTGGTGGAGTAAGAGAATAGAGTAGAGAAGAATATTCCAGAAAGAGGAATGAACACATGCAACAGCTTGTAAATGTGAGAAGGCATGACCGATTTGGTAACTGAAAATAACTCGGTCTACCTGAAATATGGAGTTCGTTAGAGCAAGTATGTTAATCAGGGAGGTGGGAAACTTGTGAAGAAAGTAGGTGCTGGATCATGGAAATTGTATTTGTAGTTTATTACAGAAGCAACTAGAAGTCATAACAGTGTTTTAAAGGGGCAAATGGCATGGTCAGATTTGTACTCTGGAAAGATCACTCTGGCTTGCAGTGTAGAGAATGGGCTGGAAGGTAAGTTCAGGACCAGGGTCAGGAAGATCAGGGTGGATATCAGAAAGTAATCTATGTAAGAGATAATGGCGACTTAAACTAGGGTGGTCACAGTAGTAAATAGGTTACAGTACCAATTCCGATGTGGAATGCAGTTTCCTCACACCAACAGGCAATTCTTAGGACACCAGCTGGGTGCCCTACAATTCAAGTCAATTCTAACACCACCTACCCAGGGACAGCACCAGATTGCACAGGTTAAGGGTTCAGTCCTACAAACCTGTTGTGCCTTCCCTTCCCCACCCCACTTCAGAGGCCAGTTGAAAGGCCAGTTGTCACTTGTGCTTCTGAAGCACAGGCTATCAACTTGAGGTTCCAATGACCTTCTTTTTGGACTTGATTAATTTGCTAGAGAGGCTCAAAGAACACGGAGAGACCATTTACTTACTAGATTGCAGGCTTATCCTAAGAGGATAAAAAACTTAGAAACAGATGGGTAGAAGAGATGTATCAGACAAGGTTTGGGGAAATGGTGTGGAGCATCCATTCCCTCTTCAGGACACCACACTCCAGTCTCCACATGTTCATCAACCTGGAAGCTTTCTGAACCCTGTCCATTTGGATTTTATGGAGGCTTCATTACGTTCTTGATTAAGTCATTGGTCACTGGTGACTGAACTTTATCTCCAGCCTCTCTGCCCTCTCAGGAGATCAGGATGTGGGTCTGAAAGTGCCAGCTCTCTAGTCACATGGTTGGCTCCACTGGCAACAGCCCCCATCCTTAGATGAGGTTCAAACACCACTTCATCAACCTCTGTCTGCTTAGGAAGTTCCAAGGGATTTAGGAGATTCGTGCCAGAAACTGACAAAGACCAAATATGTATTTGTAATTATAAATCACAATATCGCAATAGGGTAGAGGAGTGCAAATTCCTGAAATATTTAAGTAGTGGGATTGCAGGACTTTCAATATAAGAGAGGAATCATGGAAATCTACTATGTTATAAAGAATGTGAATATCAAAAGTTGTTCACGGACATGGTTTCGAGAGAACTGAGCACTATAATGTAAAACAGCACTTGATGGAAGAAACTGAGTGGAAGAGCTGGAAGAGTAAGAATTTGTGCACCGAGCGGGACTTCCAGGTTAAGATTTCAGTGGTGGAGAACTGTTATGTGATGATAAAAGCCCAGGATGTGGCACTGAGAGTACATGACTGAAGCTGAGTGAAGGGGAAGATCATTGGAGACAGAGAGCCAAGGTGGCAGTGGATAGGATTTTCACATCTGTTGTGTCTTGAAATGGAAATTGAGGTGGCGATGAAAACCACGAGTCAGACACTAAAGGCTTCAGTAAATGAGGGCGAGTTACCAGTCAGTAGACAACAGAGAGAAGGAAGAGTAGAGGTTAGTATAGACCAATGACATCACAGTAAGTGACCCTGTCTGCAGCACGCAGAACAGGCAGAGAAAAACTGCCTGCAGTGATATTCTCCTCTAGCTTGCCTAGTTTCCCAGGTGGAAGCTGATGAGTGCAGTAGTTGCTCTCACTTTCTAGGTACCTCTCTGTCTTCTCCCAGTTTTCCTGGATCCTACTCCAGTCATTTCCCCTAATCTAGCACTTAAAGCTCCTTGGAAATGTGTGCAAACGTGTGTGCCTGTGTGTGTAGAGAGGTTATGGTCATTCTCCTGTACAGCTGTTGTGTCCTGTTTTTGGTCCATAGAAATGATTTTGGGTGCAGAAGAGAAATAAAAGGGGTCACGTGCTGAGGAGTCAGCTAAGTACACAAATGTTGTCAGAAGTGTATGATGGACATAGACCAGCATGAAGGTTAAAAACATGAGAAGTTAAAGAATTGCAAAGAGCAGCATGAAGACAAGAAATGTTCAGTCTCTACCCTGTTTTAGAGACTTCTGTGCTTCAGGATCTGGCTTCCCAGGACTTACTGGAGTCAGAATGAAATCACAAATCTGCAGGAGTCAATCTTTCTGTTAACAGGGCCATGGTGTAACAGGGTGCAGCCAAGAGGGGAGCCCCAAACAGGGATTTGGAATGGGGTCCAGAACTCAAGGTGTCCAGGAAATATTAGAAAGCTATATAGAATATCCTCACCCCTCCCCCACAGGTGCGAGTTGGGGGAAAGGACACATGGAGCAGGGCCATTGATAGCTGTTTTGTACAGCAACAGTTTTGCAGCTAACCTCCAGCATGGTCATTTAACATACCTATAACCTTTAACTGTTTGCACAGATATGTTAAATAGATGTGGCCATGCTTTGAGCCAGTGGGAGAGAAATGACTTCCACCCAAGACTAACTGGGAGGCAATTCCCCTGGTTACAGCGCCTGCGTGAGAGCTTGGAGATGATTGGCTCCACGCCATGGGGCCACGCCTGCCCAGGCCCACTATAGCAGCCCAGTAGAGCTGGAAGGATACGGGAGTGCTGGCAAATATAGCTGATTGTGGGAGAGTTGGAAATGGGGCTGCAGAGGAGGATTGGTGCGAGGGTTTAAACCGAGACACGGCAGCCATTGATGGGAGAGCCATGCGGCTTTGGCAGAGTGGAGACCTCACCACAGCCTTGGTGAAGAGAGGACCACAGGGCTGCCAGGAGCCTGAATCATGGACTTCTACTTCTTTTCCTGAGATAAGGTATCCCAAATTAGGACAGAGGGAGAAGGAAGCACTGTAGGTGCTTGTGGGTATCCAAAAGGACTTACATATTTTAATGAAGACATTAGGTCACTACTTTAAGTCTATATAGCACAAGCGAACCTCGTGGGGGGTCCTTTCTGTAACCCTTTGGCCTGTTCTGTAACAGTGGGAGAAATGAAAGTGGGATGGGGTGCAAATTGTACTGATGGAAACAATTATCACAAGGGCCTCTCATTCCAAAAGTAACTGCTGTAAATGCAGAGGCCAGGTCCTTTGCATATCTACAGACTGCAAAATCACTGAGGAAAAAAAGAACTGTGGCTTATTATCTCTTCTTTGTCTTTCAAGGTCTCTGAAATTTACGAAGGGGGGCTCCCCACCCAAAAGGAATTTATTTATAAAAAATTGTGTATTTATTCTTACATGTTTAAACTTCAGTCTTCTTCAAAATATTCTCCATTTGAAACAATACACCTATCAAGATACTTTTTCCTTTCCTCGAAACAGTTTTTTTAAAGATTTTATTTATTTATTTTTAGAGAGAGGGGAAGGAAAGGAGAAAGAGAGGGAGAGAAACATCAATGTGTGGTTGCCTCTGGTGTGCTCCCCACTGGGGACCTTGCTCAAAACCCAGGGATGTGCCCTGACTGGGAATCAAACCAGTGACCCTTTGGCTTGCAGGCCCATGTTCAATCCACTGAGCTACAAAACAATTTTTGAATTTGTTGATTTCAATGACTTTTAGTGCTTCTGCCATTTTTTGTTTCAACTCTTCCAAGTTGGATGTTTCCCTTTGAGGATCTTTTTCATCTGAGCAAACAATCAAACAAAATAGCACAGGGGGAGGTTGGGTGAATAGGGAGGGTGGGCCATGGGGGTCATGCCATTTCTGGTCAAAAACTGCTGAATACTCAACAAGGTGTGGGCAGGTGTGCTCATAAATCAGCCATCATGAAATGGGCAAAAGTGTTGAGTCTTCAAAAATAATTCACTGAAGCTGAACACAGCCTCTCACCACAAAGCCAACTAGTACACTGATACAGACAGGTTCCTGGAACACTCACCTCACAGGGGAAGCCTGTACTACAAGGGCCTGCCCTCCAGAAGATAATTTTGTTTTAGGGGGACATCCCTCCTCATATTGCAATATTGTAAGGTGGGAATTTGTCATTTTCTTGTTGGGATTCATTGAGTTTCCTGAATCTAAATATTGATGTCCTTTAATAGTTCTGGAAAATCGTTAGCCTTCATTTCTTTAAATATCTCAGGCATGTCTTCCTGGAATTTCAACAGCCGCCTAGTCCGTTCACTCTTTTTAATCTTGCTTTCACTTGCCGGACAATTGTTTTACCCTACAGATCCGATCATTCTCTCTTCTGCTATGCAAATCTGCTGTGTAATTCTCTCATTGAATTTCTTTAATGTGTGTCTTTTCAATTCCTTAAAGTTCTATTTAAAAAAAAAAAAAGAAAGCTAAGACTTCCTGACATTAAAATTTCCACTCCACCTTTCTTTACACAACAAAAGTGATGATAGTTTGGACTAGAGACTCAATTGAAAGCTTGTTAATGGTTATAAATCCTCAGGGGAGGCATCAGTTTCTAGACAGACAAGTTTCTTTGCTATCCTCTTCTAAAGGGAGAATTTCCTTCTCATTAACCATTACTCTGAGGCTTTGGTATGCTTCGGACCAAGGTGGATTCAAGCTTTGGGCTTTACCCCGGGCCTCCTTCTACCCAGTGTGGCCATGGGACTGTCTGAAACCACTGATACCAAAGCTAATCTTGTCACTTACCTCCCAGTGTTCTTCACTTCAGATTTGGACTCTGTTTCTCAAATTTGTGCTAGGTCAGGTAGGCATTTTAAAAGATTTTTTAAAA